>JAODUE010007951.1:0-29135 GCA_027564755.1 Amblyopsis hoosieri
TGTATAATTTGAAACAAGCATTTTCTGTATGAACAATTCAGTTCCCAATATGCCTAGACACACTGTGTTACCTGGTATAGGAGTTGAGTGTATATGATAATTATAACTGTATTCACATGTGTTATTGCTATTTTTCAGTTATGTTTATTACTTCTTATATTAGTTTTCATATGATTGTTATTATTAAATAATTATGTTTCCTCTGTTGCTATAATGTAAATGATCAAATCTATATGTATATCTATCTATACTGTATATATACACACACACACAGACAGAGGTAGACCCTCCCATATCCTCCCCAAACATACACACACACTGTTTGACAACAGAATCATAAACAAGTATCGAAGTTGGGAAGGTAGTTACATCCCCAACACGCCCCTTTTTGACAAGTTTGGTAGCCCCTCCTACCGGCCTTAAAAAGCCAGTCCGAAGTCTTAGACGAGGCCCGGGTCAGGTATTCAAAACCTTGTAAATAACTTAACTGTATTTTGCGTGTTACTGTTTCTCTTTGTTTAAGCTTTGTTCAACCTTGTTTAGTTTACCTGCACGACGTATTAAGTATCAGATGCTAACTTAGCCGTTAGGCCATCGCCGTGTTGTTTATTTACTAAGTTAGGTTAACAAGTTACTATATTTAAAGTTTTAAGTTTATGTCTCCAGTATCACGGTATTTGCCAGTTTTGTCGTATATAGCCAGGAGGACTTTGTGACGTGCTTTACCCAGTCTCCAGTAGCGATGAGTCAATTGAGCTGTTAAGTGTCCCTGTTGAAGTACACTCAAACTATTATTAAATAACGCGGACCAACTCGGCGGAGATGACATCTGGCCCAAAGCTGAAAGGCAAACCTGTGTAATGCATCGATTACCTATGGTTGCCTAGAATCAGGGAGTCACCTAATTGGCCTTGAGGGACGAAAGTCCCACTCCGACTGACCTAAGGACCCTGCCCTACAGGTTTTCTCTATACCATAGAAACACTGTTATCTTCAGCCTCACTCTCTTCCTGACCACATTAGCGTTAGCCGCTAGTTAGCTCACCTGTAAGATAGGGAATCAATAGCCAGACGTGACCTGTTGTCAAATGGTGTTTTGCCTTAATTCCATGCAACTAACTGCTACCCCTTTTATGTTGATTTATAAGATGTTGGGTGAGTTATTTCCATAACTCGTGGTGTTTGTGGGACTCTAGTAATGGTGGTTGATATGTGCTCATTTATTATTACTATTGTCTGTCTGTAATGTCTATTACAAATTTTCTTATGCTATTTTAAATAAAGTCATGATTATTTTATTATAAAACCTTGTGTCAGTGTGATTGTATACAGAACCCGAGTCACTAGTCAGTAGGATTAACCCTTCAGTTGAGATTGAAATGAATTAATAAATTCAAGAAATTAATACAATAGTATTTGCTATATATAGGGACCAAAAACAGATAGGTGGTGCCCCAGAACAATGAGTTATTATAGTTAAACAATAACTATTATGAATAATTATTATTTTATGGTTAAAGTACAGAAAGATAAGCTAATGAGCCATTTTGAGATCTTAGCAGATCCGCACACCGTCTAACACTATGTAATGAAATATGCCTTTTACTATACGTTTATCACTGGATTGTTATTTAATTTTTCTGTGTTTGTTAGTTCTCTGTAATACACAGTTGAACTGCATCCATCAGGGTCATTGTTTACTAGTAATATTCCACACAAATCAACATAGCCTATAATTTTATGAGTGTTGAGAGTAATAATTGCATTTTATCTATTTTCTCTATGTTGCAGACTTAACAGGTCACAGGGGAGCTAAGATATCATATAACAAGGTAATATTGCCATTCATTTATGCTGATGCATGCATGCACGCACACACACATTGCTTGCATGATGTGGTACTGTATGGCACAAGCTCTCAGCACAGTGTTTCCTACATCCTTCCTGTTGGCTCACAGTCTAGTGTGCTTTTAGCACCTTATTCACATGTTGCTGTGTTTATCGGCCAGTATCAGCAACTTTGTTACACAGCACATAACATGCATGTATTTCTTTTATGTAGTGCCCCCTTGGTAATGAGTTCATAGGGCCATTATGACTCGCCTAGAAGATATGATATGGAGAGGGAAGTGTAACATCAGTTTGTTAGGTGTGCCGGTGCATAATAAAAAGTCACAGTACACCAAAGTAAAAGCCAGAAGTTAAAATCATTGCCAAGTGTTCTGACCCATTTCGAGCACTGAACGCACCCCAAAATATTCTCAATGTAATGTAGTTCTGACCCACTTCGAGCACTGAACGCACCCCAGAACTCAATGTAATGTAGGTTGTTGGGGTGCTGTTGGACAGGAGATGGTGGTTATGGTGGCCAGTTCCCAGCACAAAAGGTCCAGGGTTTGATCCTCCGATATGACCAGCTTTATCCTGTAAGCATAATTGAGTAAGATGGCTAACCCATTCAGAATAGTGCCTGGTATTTAACATGCGCTGTAAGTCGCTTTGGATCAAATCGTATGCTAAATGACATCTTGTACACCATATAGTACATACAGAAAATACAGTATATGTATTTAGTTCTGTGCATCTTAAACAGCCATATAGGCTAGGCATTAACTATCCTGGCAGAGTGCCTAGAAACAGATTGCCTCAGCGCAGACCACAGAATCCAAAACCTCTCTCTCTCTCTCATACACACTATGCATGTATGTGTATAGAGACATATTTACTGTACTGTATGTATGTGTGCAACCGTCTATGTCTGTGAATATACAGTATATACTGTATATGCAGTATACTGTATACTGTATATGGAGGACTGTCTTGGCGAGTATGTGTATATGTGCTTCTTGCCCTTGAAAAAAGCAGTCTCATATCTGATACTTTTTATCTGTGTGACTGTATTCTTTTTACCAGGCAGCCCAACACATTTAAGGAAAAAAGGACTGCCTTTTAAATTTCTAAAAGAGTACCCTTTCAAAGATTCTCAGCAATACAGTCTTATGCTTATTGCTATGAAGACTTTGAGGAAACCATTTCTAACATATACAGTACATCAACAATGTTCATGTACAACAAAGGATTGATGCCGTAACTGTTTTATATTGAGTCATTTTTTAAGAGAACTTTGTAAACTAACAACTGAACTAACATTATACTGTCTCGTGTGCAAAATTGCACATTTAAAGTTTGGTTGACCCGTTCGCCTACAGTGATTTCCTCTGAAATATGCGGCTGAACTCCATAAAACATAACAAAGAAAATGACATGAATTATTGCGTTTATATTCCTAAACATGTACTGTATCACTACACAGTGCATGCTGTTCCATTTGAGTAGTGACAGTGTTTCATCTTAGCTGACTACTTCGTCACGGTCCCTGGTGTAATTGCTGTGCGCATCGTTCCCAAGCGTCAGCATCCCAGCATGCAGTGCAGCTCTGCTCGCCATCAAGACGCTGTGGCGCTCATTAGAGCCCGACAGAAACACTGACCCACAACAGGGTGTCTGCTTCCGTGACACCATAGCGAGAGGAAGGGAACGTTCCAAGACATGTTCGCGTACGGCGTTCAAGCACACAAATCTGTTCACTGTAACAGGCCAGCAAGATTTGGGTGACGCAAAGAAGCCGGTGAGACTTAAGGCCGCTGCACGCTACCATATGCCTGGCTTCGCGCAACGCGGACGAGCGCGAGGGCCGTTCCAAGCCTACTCCACGCGGATGAGTCTGCACCGCGGTATTTACATCACGCGCACCGTCTACGGAAACGGAAAGTATGTCTTGGCCTTAAAGAGAGAGTACTCAAATGTAAAACTATAAGAGAGAACAGAACACCTTACTCTTCTTATGGTTCTGCTGTCATCGTATAAGACGCAGTCTATATTTAGCAACAATAGATCCTCAGATGCATACTGTACACACATGCGCACGCACACACACACACACACACACGCACACACATCCACACTAACCACTTGGCAGAGCAAGTTTTCAGAGAGCCGTGATCAAAACAACGCAGTCAGCTGTAACGTTACATACACGTGCGCACGCACACATACAGTAGTACTCTCTCTCTCTCTCTCTCTCTCTCTCTCTCTCTCTCTCTCTCTAACTCTATAAGTCTGGTTGTTGACAGGTCTGCAGTGAACTGTGCTCATTAGCTAACCTCCCCCATTGGGCTCTATTTAGCATTATGGTGATGTTTGAAGTAGCACAGGCTAACTAGCATGTGGCAGCATGCAGGGCAGCTAGGGCCTGGCTCTGATGACCTGGCTCTCAACAGTCTGCTATAAATGGAATGTGTATGACACATATAGTAAAGCATAGGTGCCATGCTGTCAGTGTTTGCCAGTTGTGTCATCAGTTGTGCTCTTTGAAAAGACCTAAAACAGGTGGACTAATAAAAACTATACAAAATCACATCTATTATGTAATTTAGTCATCAATATATGAACAAGTCATTGTGCAACACCAACTGAAGCTTAAGGGAAGAAAAGTCAATAATGACATTGGAATAACATATGGCCTTTATATCATTGGTAACTCCCATGTTATATGTTTAATTGTCATTCACCTGGTTGTGAATGTTTTTCTCTATCTTTGGCTAGCTTTGATTTGTCTCCATAAACATCACGTCTATATAGGATAAGACTCTGAAATCTTGTACAGTACGTTTCTCATCTTACCGTGGAGTTTACAGTTACCTGAATTCTTTGAATGTGAACCGAAAGCTGTTAACAGTTTTTAACTTCCAAATCATTGTGCATCGAGGAAATATTGCATTATATCTACATAATTTACAAAAAAAACTGTAAACTGTCTTTTCACGTCTCCTGTGAAATCCAACTGTTCAGGTCAGGTTTCTCAGTTTCCACATTATACGATCTCCATTCTTAGCACTTAGCGCTTCCTTTGTCAGCACAAACTGAGCCCTCGTTGCCATCTATAGTAGGCTATGTCTCACTGTACCCTGTTATCCTCCCACAAAGATAACCATAGGCCCTGGTCCATCCAGTCGTCCTCATTTCCAGCTCTTTCACAGTCGCCACTTTGTTGAACATTGTTTCACGAGTAGCTTCAGCATCGCTCACACCTCAAATGCTGCCGTCGCACTTATGTCACAGGTTCACCCAGCTGCACTTAAACACTGAGCGTTATAATTGTACCCATGCAGAAAGCCATTTTGCATTAAGGGGCACATTGACTGGTGTATGCTATTCTGTGGAAGTGCTGGAGTGTAACGGTAACGGCAGACCTGTGAGCATGAGCCCGCTCAGTCACTTTAGCGTTGGCTTACTACTACCTTAACAGGGAACGGTTACTGTGAAGTATAATGTGGATAGATAGACAGTAGGAGTAGACGGACAAATGAACGGAGAGATCAATGGATTTATTGAAGGGACTCTGAAAAGTTAGTGTCTGAAAACGGACCGTAAGTTATAAAAGTACTTTAGCACTACACTTCAGACCCCTGCCTGGTCCACCGCTGTTGGGTCTTTGGGGTCAGCATCAGCACCAATCTCCTCATCATCAAAATTGTGTTCTTATCTCCTGGAGTTTGGGTTGTCGACCCTCTGCTGTGCCTGCTCCAGTTCACAGTAGGTCACAGGAAATAGAGGCTCCAGCTTATTGTAAGGAACAAGAGCTGTTGGACCCCGGGGGCAAAAAGGAGAGCACCAGTTGGCAGTTGCCTAGGTGCATTTAGTTTTGTCTGCAAAAAAGGACTGTTGGAACATGTCTGGTCAGAGTACACAGGCCATGTGCCTTTAAGAACGGCCCCACCTTTTCTCTGCAACATCTCTGAATTTAGGAAATGCATAAGCTTATAGTGTAAAACAGAGCATTATATACTGTACATTTGATTTGGAAAAGAAAGGAAACAAATTCAAGATAAAGACAATGCTTTATCCTCTCTTAACAGTTCAACAAAAGCTGTCAAGCGGCACTGTCCTTAACAGGCTGGACAGAAAGTGGCTCACGGGGACGAAAGCGACAAGGGCATCCTGAATGATCTGGAATAAGTTGAGCAGCAAACAAAGCCGATGAAAAAGCTGGCGGCAAAGCTAAAAGGTCGACTCCTGTGAGAGGAGAAAATAAGTAGATAGGACTACTAAGCAAAATGGGAAAAAGAAAAGGAGAAAGGGCTTTAAAATATAAAAAGAGCCATGAAAGAGATGTAAAAAGCCCAGAAGGAAGCATAAAAAAAAGGGCCAGGAGGAAAAGGAGAGGAAGCCCCCGGAGTATCGGCCGCAAATGTCAGCTCCCCTTATGTGAAATACCAACGAAGAAGATGGAGAAAAGAGGGTAGGGATGAGGGGAAGGGGGGGTTGGAGGAGGAGAAGAAGAGTCTTAAAAGACAGAATTAAGTGGATCAGGGGGACAGAGAACAGAGGGGAAGGATGGAGATGATGAGAGGGTAACAGGAGGAGAGTGAGGAGAGTAGGTGGGGGAGAAAATACAAAGAGCCGTGGAGTGAGAAAAGCCTAAATAAAAATGGCGTTTTTGGGACGGGCTGAGAGGCGAAATGGACAAAGAAAAGACATTTGAGGAACTGACAGAAGAATACTGAAATGTGTCTGGGTGGATAAAGGTCATGGAGCGACGGAGGAGTAGATGAAAATGTCAGGAGAAGATGTGGAGAAGAACTCCAACCTCCAACACCACCTTGCTGCTGTCAATAGGACACATGGATTGTGTGTTTGTGTGCATGTTGTATGTGCGTATTAGCAGTGTGTCCATATTAGGCATGGCGTAAATCATCTTTGCAACATCATAGCAGATTCTCTCTCTCTCTCTCTCTCTCTCTCTCTCTCTCTCTCTGTCTCTCACTCACACACAATGCTCACATTCAAGCAGACAAGCAAGTACACACACTGCAAGTACACAAACAGCAACAGGCTGAATCAAATTACATTAGATTGAACTTTATTAACCACCTTGGGCAAATTAGTTTGCTTCAGCACCTGGCCTATAACGATAAAAAGATGCATACAACAGCCACAACCATATGCACCCACACATACTCATAAACACTCTTCGTTCTCTACCAAGAGCTTCAGGCCACGGTGTAGGTGGTTTGGCCTGCGCTCCACTCCAAATAAGTCAGGTCTTTCCTGATCTCACATAATCACATTGTCATGTTGGCCACTGTTTTTGGCCACACAATTTTCCTGCCCCTTATGCTAAGCATACAGTGCAGTGAAAGACTTTGAAAAGACTGATAACTTTAAATATATATTCTGTCTGACACCCTCTCATTTCTAAAGACAATGGACCTCATGTACTAACGCGTTTTAGGCGTAATTTCGTCGCACTTTGCGCCTAAAAACATGTCATTGTATTTACGAGCAGCACGCACATGGCTAAAACGCTATTTTGCCTGTTGAAGGAACACAACCGCAAGTTCTGCTTTCCTGTTCATGCATAATGCATTCATGGGAGGGTCGAGGGGAGACTGGGAGTGTCGCGCAAAAGATGAGATGCGTGAGGAGAGAGCAAAGCGCAAGTTGGTTTTGCGGTGAAAATTCTCTGCATCTGAAAAGCAGGTGTTATCCCAGTTAGCTAATTTCTTTGAAAGCAAGCAACGACAATATTAATTCCAGCAAGATGAAGACACAGGCCATGGAGAGACTGCTGAAGGATTTGATTGCTTGTGTGTTGTTAAAATAAATGTTTATTCCACGTCTTTCATTTACATTTTACAGTCATTTTATAGTAGAATTACGCCCATTATCTCTAGGTTTGACGATAAATATAGTCAAGTAGGCTGTTCAAATTATAACTAGGTCTACTCTTTCATTGCTTTTAGGTGCCGCAACGTACCGATAAGGCTGGAACATAGACTACTCGCTGTGTTTAGTTTAGAGGACGGTGCCAAATGCTAATTACATGTTTAGTACATCCAATGTAAAATTCCATGGTACAGCGTGCGCTATCTGCGCTCCACTGGCTTTTACGTTGCACTTGCTAACGTACAGACATGAGGCCCAATGTGTCATTAGTCAGACCTTTAAGTTACAGATTTGGCAAAGAATGGGGACCTTCAATACTGAAACGAACATGCAGTTAGCAGGACATCTGCCATCTGATTTACATTTTGATAAACTATTCGTTAACAGGTAGAGGAACCATGTGTTTGCACTTCATTATTAACAAAGGCTTGTAAGACATTTGTGACATCTCATAATGCCATATCCTGTATGTGCCCATCTGAACAATTAACAAATTAACGGGTACAAAAATAAAAATAGAACAATTATTTAAAGTTAAATAATGCACTACTGGCAGGCATCGTATTTATTACAACTGAGCATTTAACACACAAACAAAATATTGAGATATATTGTGTATTGCCATTCAGCCCAAAATTATTCAGATATTACTTTTGGTCCATATCGGCCAAGCCTAATCCTGCTAAAACTGAAGTCCTAGACATGGCGTCACTTCCGATTCTGGACAATTTGCATAGGATCTAACAATGTGTAGATTGTGGCTGACAAGTACCCCCCTGAGTCATGCCCAGCTGTGTGTGTAGGTCAGGAGTCATGCACAGCTGTGTGTGTAGGTCAGGAGGATCCTGAGTTCAGTGTGGGGCTCTGGAAAAGGTACCCAAAAAGGATGCTGAGCTTGTGTCAAAAAAGAAGAAAACACTAGGGAGTTTCTTCAAGCAGACAGTTACAGCTGCCACCCACACCTCTGTGGAAGACATCAGAGCTGAGCTGTCAACGTACCTGTTGTCCCCTGACACAGACCCACTTCAATGGTGGAAACTGCATGAAACCAACTTCCCAAGACTGAGTAAGTTGGCAAGTAAATACCTATCAATCCATGCAAAAAGCGCCCCGTCAGAAAGGGTCTTCAGTACAGGAGGAAATATCGTAATATGTAACAGGGCATGTCTCAAGCCAGAGTCTGTCGATATACTTGTTTTCCTGGCAAGAAATCTTTGACACTAGATAAACTTAAGACAAAAGAAATATGATGTATGTACTGTATGGCTGTTCCACACAAGGTTTCTCATTTAGGCTATTCTTTCAATCATACATAATCTCATATATGTAAAAAAAAGATAATTAAGTGGTGCTGTTCTTTTTATTGTGTTTTTCAGCTGCTCAACAAGCACTTTAATGACAGAAGGAAGTACATTTAATTGTGTTACACAACAGCTACACAACTAGGCCTATATGTACAGTAAAGTGAACATACTGGAGGATGCAACCTGTTTATGGTAATATATATTATTGTGAATGTTTATCCAGGCATTGCCTGCCAGTAGTGCATTATTTAACTTTAAATAATTGTTCTATTTTTATTTTTGTAACTGCACAGACACTTTTTGCAAATGTTTTTTGTTAATTGCACATACAGGATATGGCATACAGTTTTAATAAAGTAAACTAATTGTGAATCATGCTTTGTCTTGAGTCTATGTAGACATAGGCTAAATCAGGCTGGGTCACAAACGAGGCAGGCAGATGAACAGGCAGGTATTAGAGCAAAACACACAAGACACAATAGCACAGACAGAGAACAGAGACTAAATACACTGTGGCTGATTGGGACAACAGGTGGCAACAGGTGAGGCTGATCATAATAGAAGAACGTGTACCAAACAGGGTGGGACTGAGGAAAGCTACAGACACACTAGGGGAAGGCTGGACTGTAACAGACAGGTGTTTTGCTGTACAATGTGGCTCAGTGTCACATCAGCTGTCATCATTATCATTCACTAACTAGTTTCACCTATTGTTTGCTACCAATATGACTGTGATCAAATGCTATAGAAAGAATACAGTAGATAGTTGGTAATAGCAGCATGGCTATCTACGCTGTCAGAGATTGTCTTGTGCCTACTTTTCTGCCTCCCATTAAATGCTGGAAGGAGGTCATATTGATAATGTCCATGTCACTTTTTGCCTGAGACAAGACTTACAACATGATTACATTAAACACTGTTCGTTGTATGGAAAGGTCAAGATGAGGAAAAAAGAACAGTAAGATCGCTCTGATGGCCACCTATGGCAGAGATGACAGGAGCATGCCAAACGCTCATGAGTTGTATAACTGACAAATTTTTCTGCAACAGAGACATGGCTTTGAAGTTGTCTGGTGTAAAATGCTGGCATAAGATGCTAGATGCTCCACGGTATGTGAGCCAGCCTGTCGATCCATCGACTGCCCCGGTATATCTATTGCTTCATCGTGGCTTTCTCACTGTCAGAGATGGACCATGTATATCTCTGGATCAATACAGCGATACCGTGCATACCTGTTGAGCATAGATATGCAGAGCAACCTATACACTACAATGACGGCACTCATTTGTGATTTAAATGAATACAGTAGCTTACTTTGATTATTCTGCTATATAAAATGGTATATAGCAGAATAAAGGTTAGGGTTAGAGGTATAGTAAGTCATTAAAGGTATAGTAAGTCATTCTCAAGAAGGTTTGCTAAATTCAACTTTGACTCAACTCAAATCAAGGAGCAAGGAGACACCTGACCACCGGGAGGAGTTAGGGTTAGGTGTCTTGCTCAAGGACACCTCGACAATTGGTGAGGAGATAGAGGGGTTCGAACCAGCGAGTTCTTGATCACCTATCGCCCCTCTCTACTACTTACCGCCTAGTTATTTATGTGTTTTTTGTGTAAAAGTGCCAGATATTTTATTCATCAACTATTGCAAGCTAATTGTAAGATAATATACTTTTAGTCAAATTCACCAAATATCTTTTCGCATTCCATTAGGTTACCATTCTCTGTGCGTGTTAAAAAAATATCTGATAGGTCTAAACAGCCCTGATCTGTAAATAGGAACGTAGTACTATGCTTAGCTTCACAGTGCATTTCGATGTATAGAGCGGTGCCATGGACTGATACTGTTTCGAATTTAGCTTGAAGTTAGCAAGCGTTCTCAATAATGACTAACCCTGCCTCTAATGGAAAGGTAGAGGACCGTGAAGAGATTTTTGGTAAATTGACTAAATGTATATTAGCTTACAATCACAATATGTTCCTCTAATGTGAAAAGGGGAACAAATACCACCTGCCTAAACTACACATATAGTATTTATTTATCTGTGTTGTGTAAGAGTAAATAAGGGGAAAACCACACACTGGTATAACCACTGAATGGAGTTGAGAATTAGCTGATTATCTTTTCCATTCAGGTCAACCTGAGCCAAAGCCATGGTCCCTGTTTTTGTTGTGAAAAGAGTACATAAAGTGTGTGGACAGCGCCATGGGAAATGACAAATCAATATGTCTATATCTAAACCAGTAGACGGCCTGTAGGAAGCCAGAGGTCTGAATCAAAGTCAACAATCTTTTTTTGTCAGTAATTGTCTTTCTTTCTCTCTCTCTCTCTCTATCTCTTTGTGACCTGTGTGTAAATGCTACATTTACAGCACACACATGCCGACGCACTGTTCAGGGATGAAGAAAGAGAGAGATAGAGAGATACACGAGGGAAGGATAGAAAAAGAACCAAAAAATGAGAGAGACAGGAGGCAAAAGAGCTGTCTGTTAATGTGTGTAAGCATGGCCGATTGGCCGTACAGTGTGTGCACATTATGTCTCCAGCACTATAGAGTGGGAGAGAGAGGGAGAGCTGAATAACGGTAAGTACAGCTTTACCCCTGGCGATACATTGCTTCCAAATAAACCCCTGATCAGAGAGCACAGCCAAAAATAGCTGGCCTCTAATATTTCATTCCCATCGCTTTGTCTAAGTGCTCAATACCTTCTCCTCCTCCCCTCATTAGCCACTATAAGCAGAGACCACAATGATTTCCAACAGCAACATTGTTTGTTTTAGCCTTAGTCCAAATACATTATCTCAAATCTGATTATGCTGTATCTACCCTTCCCTGGTGAGTAGTATAGTGTTTGGTAATAACACTGGGTATTTAAAACTTGTTATAAAAGGATTAGACCTTTGCTGTTGAATAATATCAAACATGATTTCCTTCCAAGGTTGGAGAACATCTTTTAGTATCGTTGTATCAGGGGTAGCTTGCTGCTGTGAAGGTTTCAGGGAAATATTTTGCTAGTACATTGGTCCTCCTCATTTAATCTATTGTAGTAGAGTGCAATAGATTAGATCACACACACACAACTAAGATGCATTATAATGTGGTAGATGGTATCTGTTCCTTCCTCTGGACCCACTGCTATACAGTAGGAGAAACCAAGGATGCTTATGTGTGGGCGGGTGCATGGGTCAGTGTTATTTCTGTCTATTAGAACGTGTGTATTATTAATGTTAACTTCCACACATACCGTATACCATTTACGCTTATGTATGTGTATTACAATGTCATTATACAGAAGGTGTATGTGTGTGGAAGGCACCTAGGGAGTGGAATCAGACGAACATGGCGGTGATATGCTGGGAGCTGACAGAGACGTATGTGGTTTTAACAGTCGGCTGAGATGGATGTGTAAACAGACGTTTAGCTCCCCGCAGGCTTGGATGGAGAGATGGGAAGATAGATGGACGTACAGATGGCTGGGTGACCAACAGGTGGTATTTCCATCAAGGGTGTGTGCGCGCATGTGTACGCATGTGCCAAGCAATAGGTGTGTCTGTTGTTGTTTCCTTGAAATAGCCTGACAAAGTGCCTTGAGGTGAAGATGTGAACTCTTTACCTGTCCAATCTACTTCAGTCAGTGTGTATGAGTGAAGTGTTATATTGCATGCTCCTCCTCTACACCCTGCTTCTGTTTACATACAGTATCAGTGTGGGAACTCTCATTTGAAAGCCATAGTGGGGAAAAAGCAGGTACCATGTTGAGGTGCCATAGCAGATAACAGGGTGACGGAATGCCTTGGGGTGATAGGCTGTAAGTGTGTTGGTCTAAACATGAGGTGTGGTCTAGCGCATTTGTTGGTGCATTGCTAACTTGAGGCAGTGATTGACCAGCAACAACCTGGTATAAAAGGTAATGACGCGGCTCATTATCAATGTGCGTACTAGCTAGTTAAAGATCAAGCCACAGACATCAGATTTCAATGAGCACCGGACATTAGACTGTGCATGCTATGCTATGTACAGACAAAATTACAGTAGCCAACCCCCTTCCACATAGCCTCCCAGCCTCAGAAGAACTGACATTTGACTTTATCTTTGATGGCAGTCTCAGCATACGTTATGAGCTTATAACATAGAATATATATAAATAATATACACACAATATATATTTAAATATATCATTTTATTTTTGTTAGTTTTTTTCACCCCGATATCGAAAAGAGTATCGAGAACCGTGGAATTTCACTGGTATTGGTATCGACTACAACATTTCTGGTATCGTGACATCCCTGTGTGTGCAGCCTGTCCTCATTAGCAGACATCAGCATATTTAAGGAATCCTGGTGTAATCTTGCTGTTGCCATAGATGGTCTGCTCGCACGCTTTCTCAACCTGCGTATAATAGCAATCCAGTCTAATGGATTTTTAAAAAGAATGGTATATGATACATTATACGCAAAAAAAAAATGAAGAGAGTATGTACAACCGTGTTGAACCCTGTGCCTGGCACAACAATCATTTATCCGCTGTTAAACTAGCAAAAATTGATTTGGACACGCCCTAAATGCAGTTTACGCCTTGCACTTTAGACTGTGTTTACATTGTTAAAATAGGGCCCATAGTCTTGCACAAAGGGCATATCAGTAATGGGTGTAGAGATTCGATTTTATAGATGTTACCGCCAGACAGAGATAAAAATGTTTTTCAAATTTCATAACAATATCTGTTATTATACGTTGAGGTTGCATTCTGTACACTTTTGTGCATTTCATTGTAGACACTCACAAAGTACTATTCTCCATCTGCAGTCAACTGGTTCATGCTTTGAAATTGGCTTTGCAGCACTTCAGAATGAGGGTTGTGCATTTTTCAGCTTCTAAATGGGAAAACTGCCACCAGCTCAATGCATGCCAACTGAACCGATGTGTCTGAATGACACTGTCTTTAAAGGACAAGAAGAAACAAGGACAGATGGAAGACAAGAGGAAATACTGATTAAGAAAGAGTAGGCAAACAAGAGTTTAAGGGGATAGGGTTACAAATATCCCCTAATGCATACTCAGTACACACACTACATGCAGACACTGCACATGCTTAAGCACATACATGAAAAGTTCTCAACAAGCAGAACAGGCATGAATTCATTTTCTGTGACACACTCACAAACACTGTTGCGGTTGGTAATTGGCCAGCGAGAGGCTGATCCACGTTTGGTTCTACAGGAGGTTTTTGTCCTAATTATCCTGATGGCCAAATCAAAATGACACTTTATTCCTTAATTAGTGTGCACAAGGTTCCAAGACATGTCTGAAAGAGGGTCACAGAGATAATAAAGAAGGAGATAATAAGGGGAAGTATAGGCAGCAAGGACTCTGCATGTCCTTGCTGCATACTGAGATAGTGACTTGTTTTGTGTTAGTTAAGGATACTTATGGGCTTGACAGTGCATTTCTATAAGGCAAATGTGAAAACATTGAAAGGGCTATGGTGGGTAAAGCCTATAATTAAAGGCAAACTAGCACTTTCCTGTTGATCCACAGATGCATTCTGAAAGAAAGAATTCACTTGCTTGATTGTGGAAATTCAGGTTTCCACACAGGTCACTTGCAATATGTTATATTGTCCTTGCAGATTCTTCAAGCATTACCTACTAATTTGTAATTAAACTGGTTCATTAAAAGAGGAGTCAGCGATTATAACTTAATAGCCTTGGTAATATGCTATCTTGTCACGTTCCAGCTCCAGCTCCTTCGCGGAGCTCTTTTCAATGCATGTGAACAACCAAAGCGTCTCAGGAGCATCACAGAAGCGTCCTAGAAGCGTCCCAGAAGCGGGACGCTTACACATAAAAATATGTGGCAGTTCTATTTTTGGGACGCTTCTGGAAGCAACCAACTGCCAATCAGGCAGATTGACAGTTAGACAGACAGACAGAACTCATAATTTCCGTTAGGTTTGTTATGCTATGGAAACGTCTGACACGCTTCCGGTAGGGCAGAATGCACTGCAGATGACGGAGCAAAAACTATGGATTTCCACCGTGAGCCTTTCGTCAGATTCAGTGAACGTCACGGTCCACTAGCTGCCCATTCTCTGTGCACGCTGAAAAAATAATCCAGTGTTTCTACACAGTTATGGCTCTGTAAAAGGGAACACCAAAGCAAGTTTTGAAGACCTTCATCACTCAACACTATCCCAGCCTTGGCAATGTGTGTTCAGTTTAGGGGCGGAGCTTCTGAAGGAGCATCCTATGGCAGTGACGGGAGATGTCTTTTGGTTTTGATCGAGGTCAAATATCAACAAACTACCTACTGCATTGCTGCCACTGACACTACCTTTAAATGTGCATTAAACTAAAGTGGTCAGCTATTACAATAAATAGAGGAATATCCACTTAATCAAAAAAAAGAAATCTCTTTTCGAGATAAACAGTCTAAGAAAAGGTGTAATCTATAGAAAGATACAGTAAATCCTCATGTTGGAAGTTTCCATACACATTAGCTCTTCTTCTGATAACCAGAAACAGCACATTTCTTGTATGGTATGTGTGCAAAACCATTAAATAAAGTGTTATATTTGATAATACAATGCATGTCATTGTACAGTACCATTAAGAGTGTGCTTCACTGCTATTATGTGAACTTGAAGGGTGATGACAGCACTCTTACTCTGGTGTGGAAAAAAAGTGGTGTTCTAAGTTGTTAGTGTGCTGTTTGGGATTAGTTGAAACTGCCATAAGTGAAGCTGATAGAAGCTGCTAGAAAAGACCAATGTCCTTCTACAGTAGGAATTTGACATCTCACGTCTTGTGGGAAATCAAGTTAAATATCTGCTTTGTCCATCTGGAGCCATGTCCCTCTCTTATTGTTCTGTTATTCTCTTTCCCAATTTTTTAATTTTTGTCTCATTATTTCCTCTATTTTTTCTCACTCCTTACTAACCTTTGTTCTTCACCAGCAAACCACAAACACTGTCTCTGTCTCTCTCTTTTCCATCCACTGCTCTAGCTCAGGTTCCTCAGTCACACACCTTCATTCATCTGGCAATATTAATTAGACAGTGAAGGCCCTGCATTCCCACAAGTCTTCCTTCATGTTATAATTAGTCACTACACTGCTGTGGTTACATTTTAATAATTCAGTTGTAAGATAGACCTTGAGAATAAATATTTAACCTAACCCTATTTTCAAAAGCACTATCTAGACCCAAATGAGTGTGCATATACATTAGTTTAGCACAAAGTGCTAATTACCAATCTCAAAACAATTTCAGTGCAAAGTGTATTTGTGGTGATTAATGAAAGCTTCCATGTTTGGCCTTTGGATTAGCTCAAGAACAGTGTGTAGAGAGCTTCATGGAATGGGTTTTCATGGCCGAGCAGCTGCATCCAAGCCTTACATCACCTAGTGCAATGCAAAGTGTCAGATGCAGTGGTGTAAAGCACGCCATCACTGGACACTAGAGCAGTGGAGACGTGTTCTCTGGAGTGATGAATCATGCTTCTCTGTCTGGCAATCTGATGGATGAGTCTGGGTTTGGCAGTTGCCAGGAGAACAGTACTTACCTGACTGTATTGTGCCAAGTGTAAAGTTTGGTGGAGGGGGGATTATAATGTGGGGTTGTTTTTCAGAGGTTGGTCTTGGCCCCTTTAGTTCTAGTGAAAGGAACTGTTAATGCTTCAGCATATTACCAAGACATTTTGGCCAATTTCATACTCCCAACTTTGTGGAAACAGTTTGGGAATGTCCCCTATCCTGTTCCAACATGACTGTGCACCAGTGCACAAAGCAAGCATGCATGAATGAGTTTGGTGTGGAGGAACTTGACTGGCCTCAACCCGATAAAACACCTTTGGGATGATCAATCAATCAATTAGGCATGGCACGTTTTTTTTTTTTTAAAGAATATCACTGTTTGCTCTTCTTCCTCCTAAATAAGTGTCTGTTTACCTCCCGGTTTTTAATATTTTGCCTGAAACCATTTAACGTAGATCTTACACTGGTATTTATCACATCCTCAATTTCTTTCAATGTCATTACATTAGTATCTCGTTTATGTCAAATGTTTCATCATTAGAGTTTCTTTGTGTGTGTGTATGTGTGTGCATATGTGTTCTCTATAGACTTCTGCATCTAATTTTCTGATACTCTGTTGCTGTCTCCTTTTCTCCCTCTCAATTTGGTGGGTCTGACAGAGATGGCCCTGCCTAACCAAGCCTTCAGGAGTCAATCCAGACCAGCCACATCACGCGGCACACCCGGGGCTATGGAGAAAATGGAGGCCAGTTTAGATTAAAACCTGAGTCTGTCAATTCAGCGAAGTAGAAATGCCAGCTAACAAGGAACATATATGATTATTAGATTTTTTTTGGAAAACTTCAATTAGCACAATATCATGGGAATAGGTCTTTTCAGAACGAGATAACATAAATCAGACAATTAACGGTGTCACCTTAAGGGTTATTTCTATTATAAAATCAGTTGTACCATAATCAAATTGCAATACCCACTCTTAGCTTTATTTAGTTAGATAGATCCAGATAGTTACAATTCTTAGCCGAATTTTACCTTTTGGAGAACATGTGTAGTCTAACCAAACTGAAAATGTATATGTGCACATACAGTACATTATTTTTCAAATGCAACAGCAGGCTTTATTTGCATGTATTATATATAATACTTGATAATATGAAAGTATACAAGATCTTATGACAGTTTTTCAGGTATTTAGAATATTCCAGTCAGTTCAAAAGGCTCTTGGAGGATGCATCAGCAGTGATATGCTGTGCAGCACTGATGTATTCCAATCTGACAGTCTTTGTCTTCATCCATTGTTGTGGCTGGCCTTGCTAATGAGCAGTTGTAATTTATGGTAAATTTGAGCTGCTCCATGTTTAACGCACTAGGAATATTCATTAGGCCACCATGAATATTCAACAGTCCTCCCTTGGAGACCTGCAGTGTTTGGATTATTGATAGACGCCTCATTGGGTTTTCTCTTTTTAGTGACAGCTTCATAACAGATTTACCTGAGCTGTAACAGTGAGAGTAGACAGCCAAATTATTCAGCTCACAGGAGGCTGGTTGCTAAATGTACGAATGGCCGACACCCACCCACAGCGCTTTGCACGACATTTGCATCAGTTCCATTGTGTATATAAACAAACTCAATAATCAAAACAAACATAAATATGAAGTTTGTGGTACTTTCTGATTACATAGAATTTAGATGTATTTAGCTTGGCATTTAGTCCACAGGACATATTATGAATCATCTCTTTTTTTAATATATTGCCTTCAAGTGGCTAAGTGAGCCATCATGAATGTAAGAATGTATGAATGCACTAGGAGTAATGTCCGCCTGTTGCCTTGGGCGACGCATTCATGTGAGCCATTTGCTTTTGCCTCCCCTCGCTGGCTAGCTTTAAAGATTTCACGCTGGCTGGATTAGATTTAAAACCTTCTATTACTAATGCACATTCATAGCTCCAAGGGATATAGTAGCAGGATATCTGTGAAAGTCTCTCGTGTATCTCTTTGTTTGTGTGCATGTACAAATTGTACACATTTACGTATGTGTGTGTGTGTGTGTGTGTGTGTGTGTGTGTGTGTGTGTGCATGCGCGCATTTAGCTTCACTGATGTTTATGCATACAATATGTGTGTTTAACAGTTTGTGTATCTGTGATATTGTTTATCTGTGGGTTGGGGGAAGGAAGAGGGGTGGTGGTTATCCTTAGGCAGTTATCATTCCATGAAGCACAGAGAGTGAACGGTATCCAGGGATTCTGATCTGTGATAATAAAGCATCTCTTCAATAAAGAACAGGCTGTGGGATAAAGTCACAGATAGGCTATTACACTGGAGCATCTTCACCAAACGTGTTGGAGGAGACTAAAAAGATAAGATGACATTTAAAAAAAAACCTTATAGCAACATTTAAAGAAAGGTCAGTTTTGGGGCCAAGTCCAATGTAAGATACAATAAATGTACATGCAATAATCCAGAAAGTATTCCCAAAAGTCGTAAAGGAGGAGACAGCACTTTTTGTCAAATGCAGGCAGCGAATATCTCCCCAGTGTCCACTAGCTGCCCATTATGTGTGCGCGATGAAAAGATAATCCGGTGTTTCTACGCAACCATGGCGCTATAAATGACCACCACACACATTATCCCATCGCAGTGTGTCCAATATGGGTGGCAGAGCCTGGGACGCTCCTGAGACGCTCCTGAGACGCTTTGGTGGATCACTTGCATTGAAAAGAGCTTCATGACGTAGCCGGAACGCGACAGAGATGTGCTCGGTGGAAATTGGGGGTCACTTTACCATTAAATTATGTTATTATATTATACACTGAACAACACTTTTGTTTTTTCCCCTATTCATTAAGTATTAGCTCTCAAAGATCTAATACTTTCTCTATGTACACTATGTACTGTAGCACTTCTCCTTTGCTGAGATAATCCGTCCACCTCACAGGTGTGGCACATCAAGATGCAGATCAGACAGCATGAGTATTGCACAGGTGTGCCTTATGATGGCCACAATAAAAGGCCACTCGAAAATGTGCAGTTCCATCACACAGCACAATGACACAGATGTCGGAAGTTTTGAGGGCGCATGCAATTGGCATGCTTACTCCAGGAATGTCCACCAGAGCTGTTGGCCGTGAATTGAATGGTAATTTCTCTACCATAAGCCATCTCCAAAGGCGTTTCAGAGAATTTGGCACTACATCCAACCGGCCTCACAACTGCAGACCACATGCAACCACACCAGCCCACGACCTCCACATCCAGCATCACCAGCCCACGACCTCCACATCCAGCATCTTCACCTCAAAGATCATCTGAGACCAGCCACCCGGACAGCTGCTGCAACAATTGGTTTGCATAACCGAAGAATTTCTGCACAAACTGTCAGGAACCATCTCAGGGAAGCTCATCTGCATGCTCATCGTCCTAATCGGTGTCTTGACCTGACTGCAGTTCGTTGTCTTAAACAACTTGAGTGGGCAAATGCTCACATTCAATGGCGTCTGGCACTTTGGAGAGGTGTTCTCTTCACGGATGAATCCGGGTTTTCACTGTACAGGGCAGATGGCGTCATGTGCGTGAGCGGTTTGCTGATGTCAACGTTGTGGATCGAGTGACCCATGGTGGCGGTGGGGTTATGGTATGGGCAACGAACACAGGTGCAGATACCATGACGAGATCCTGAGGCCCATTGTTGTGCTATTCATCCACAACCATCAAATCATGTTGCAGCATGATAATGCACGGCCCCATGTTGCAAGGATATGTACACAATTTCTGGAAGCTGAAAACATCCCAGTTCTTACATGGCCAGCATACTTACCCAACATGTCACCCATTGAGCATGTTTGCAAATGGTGGTCACACCAGATACTGGTTTTCGGGCCCCCCGGGACCTCCCGGGACCCCCCCCAATACAGTGAAACTGCACATTTTTGAGTGGCCTTTTATTGTGGCCAGCCTAAGGTACACCTGTGCAATACTAATGCTGTCTGATCTGCTTCTTGATGTACCACACCTGTGAGGTGGATGGATTATCTTGGCAAAGGAGAAGTGCTCACTAACACTGATTTAGACAGATTTGTGAACAATATTTCACAACTAAGTGCACATAGAGAAAGTATTAGGTCTTTGAGATCAGCTCATGATGAATGGGGACAAAAACAAAATAGCTGCGTTTATCATTTTATTCAGTGTAATAGTGTTGCTACTATATTGATTTGATATCTAACGTTCTCTAAAGTACTTTTGAGTACGCAATAACACAGTGGTTTTAAAACATGTCCAGCTGCTCAAAGTCAAAATGCTGCTACTTTCATGGATGACATTAGCAAATATCATGCTTTATGCTTTATGTGGATCAAAAAAATGTCATGATCTGTGGTTGATTAAAGGACCAAAAAGCAGAAATGTTATTGTGATGATTTATAGAAGACAAATCCATCCAATCAGATAAAGGAAAATCCAGGCTTATTTGGATAAATCCTGTGAATTTAAGTGAGATTTACATTCCATTACTGTGGCACTGGTTAACAGGATTCCCTGCAGTAACCAAGGTAACTTATGCATCTGAACTAGCCTGCTCCCTCTCTAGCTAAAAGTGAAGCTTAGTGTTGTATCTTCTGTTGCAGAGCTTGTTTAGCACCAACTTATCTACATTCAATAGTTTTTTCTGAATAATACCCAAGGGAGAAAGGCACATTTAATATACTGTATTTTCTTACATTACTGTAAGAAACTACTATGTAGAGCGATTTTCTGATATTTGAAAGAATTAGGCTCCAAGGGGTATGAAGTAGGCTTCAATTGCAGTTAGAATCTGATTTACAAGAAATGTATATTTTTCTAAATTATTAAAATTATCAAAGTTTCTAAAGTAGTGAGGTGAGGTATATGTCACCATGTGTGGCAACTGTGTTGCCTTTTCAATAACCACAATAGTGCTACACTGTACTACAGCTCCATCAGCAGTCCCTCCATGTGGCATATTGCCAGTGATCGGTTAATGTTCGACAATCGTCGTACAATCAGGGCTTTTTAATACATTTTGCACACGTATAATACTCAGTGGTCTGAGCCTGGATTTAATAAGCATCACTCCTCAACTAGATTGGTGGAACACATTAAGCTTTAACTGTACGATCACATTTATTAAATCTAGATTATTTTTGTCTCCTCGCATTTCGCTACAGTATCTTACCGTTCTCTGCGCATGTTAATCAGATACTTCTCCACAGTCCTGGCTCCGTAAATAGTAACATAAACATAGTGGCAAACACCGCTCACATCAAAAAAGCTGTAGTACAACGCTTTGCGTCACAATTTGTTTATGTGAGGCGGCGCCGTGGAGGACCGATAATGTTTTGATTTGAGCTCAAAGTTAGCAAACGTTGTCAAGAATGACTGAACCTGCCTTTAACACACGAAGGCATGACTTCAGATTAGGGACAAGTGAGGCAAACGCACATGGAGCAGGGGAGACCACAAGGTCATCCACAGGCTGAGAGGGGGAGTGATGACAGACAGGCGCGATGGTAAATAAATGGACTGAATTTATATAGTGCTTTTCCTACCTTCTGGCCACTCAGAGCTCTGTACAGTATTGCCTCACATTCACCCATTCACACACCGACGGTGATGGCCGCCGTGCAAGGCGATACCTGCCCACCGGGAGCAGTTCGTGTTAGGTGTCTTTCTCAAGAACAACTCGACACTTGGTGAGGAGTTAGCGGGTTCGGACCAGGTGAATTACCCTTCACTTAAGGAACAGCTCCTGATGCCTTAGCTGAAGTTCACTAAGGGCTAAGGGAACAGAAACATGGTCTCTCTGACAGGTACAGAAGCTCAAACCACACTTGAGCCAGTCAGCAGAGCCAGACAGGGACAACCCTCGAGATAGGCATGACAAAACTATTGTCAACATTAGATCAACAAAACTCCCATGCATGTCCTGTATAATGCAGTTAAATGGACAATTCTACGATACACTATGATTTAATGGATGTGACATTTAGGCACAAACATCACTCAAAAACAGTGATTTGGTTGCAAATCCGAACTAACCTCTTATCTACTTCCTAAAGGATTTGTCTTAATCCTGGCAGAATACATGGTTTCCTGTCTGAAGCATTTTTCTCAATGCTAAACTAAAAAGTGAGTCAAAGTCAACAAAATCTTGGAAAACCGCTGGAAAATAGCACTGCCTCAGCCCTCAGACCCTGTCTCACAGTGCGTCAGCTGCTCTGAACCACTAGCAGGGTTATTTTTAGAAATCAGACGCGTGGTTGAAAAGTTACTCGGTGCACTGACATTTGAATGGCTTAAATATCCACTGCAGGCTGTGTATATAGCCATAAGATTGTTTATTGTGATGTAATGGGTCTTTTAGCAAACAAAAGCATGCTTGTGCTCTCTCTCAATCTCTCTCTCTCTCGCTCTGTCTCTCAAACACACACAATAGCTGCAGTAGCTATTACTTGTGTATCCTTTGCTGTAGAATTACTTTGTATTATAATATATGCCGCAGTATGGTACTATATCCATTGCAGTTAAACTATGAGTATTTACTATTTGTAGTAATGCAGTATATTTGCCTGTGTGGTGATAGACTAACCATATGTAACTATGTGGTTAGGGATTCTACTTAAGCAGCTAGACAGTCAGTATTGCTCTTTTCTGGATTTCAGAGGGATTATATATCAAGATGAAAGAGAAGAGTAACACATCTAGAGGCCAAGATGGATCAGGAAGTGTGTTTATAGCAGCACAGGAAGAGGAGGCACATGATCTGAAGTGTGCGTGTGTGTGTGCGTGTGTGCGTGTAGCTAAACTGAACCATGGACAGGGGATGCTAGATGGACACCCACGTCCATCTATCATCCCTCTCTGTCCCTATTATTTACCCCATTCATCTCCCTCATTCACTCTTTCTGTGGCCCCTAGCTCTCTCTCTATCTCTCTCTCTCTCTCTACCTCTAAAGATGAAAAACACGGTCAAGGTGGTTCTCACCAATTCAGTAGATTTGAGCAAAAACAACAGCAAGCGCATAAAATCTGTCCCCCACCCCCCACTCTCTCTCTCTCTCTCTCCCCCTGGGTCACATTCTGAACTCCCATTCGCATGCTGCACATTCACACCTCACACACACATACATCATGCATGTATGTGTGTCTATGTATGTGTCATCATCAAGACCAGAGGAAAGAGAAGAAGACATCACCTATGATACTAATGGTAGATCAGTACATGTGCATGCGTTGAGATGCACACACACACACACACACACACACACACACACGGTCTGAATTCAACAGTATTTATTTAGTTAGCTAATACAATACATGTAAGAGACATCCATCCATTGTGATTTTCTGGACTGAAAACCTCTGTTTTAACTATAACTACCATGACACACACATATTCTGTTCGGTTGTGTGTGCCCGCATGCGTTTGAGATTAGTCCTTGTCTTGTAAAGAATAATTTATGACAAAAATGTTAATTGACACAAAAAAAAGCATAAATGTGCTTGTATTTAATTTGATAATATATAAAGAATATAAGATGCCACATACTCCTCTCCTGTTCTAACTAAAGGTCACTCAGGAAAGAGTGATTCCATCTCAACATGGCTGACATGTTTAAATTGCATGGCGGGGATATTGATTTAAGATTGAATCCTCATTTATTCTCTCTCTCTCTCTCATTCCCTCCCCCACACACACTTTACATCGTTTTTGTATCTATTTACACCCATTTACTTTAACATGCTGTTCATTTTAAAAGTCCTCAGGTAATCTCTGTGTGGTTCAATTAGCTGATTCATTCTCCATTATCTCCTTTTCTTTTATCCTTTCATTCTTCCTTTCTCATCCTCTTTGCCCCCAATTCATGTAAAAACATCTGAATCTGTCTCATAAACGGCCTCACCAAATCCATGTGCCATAATGAATGTCTTTGAGCAGCCATTCATTACTCAATTGTGCTGTGCTGTATTATAATGGTTGCTATCCGTGGTCCAAGCTACTCTGCAGTAAACAAACACACACTGCTATAGCTGAAGGCTCATTCATTGTGCTGCACATGTGATGGCTTCTTGGGTAAAATTGCATATGGCATTTTAAGTTTGTCTCTATATGCCACAAGATAGTTTGTGCTACCCTATTCATTCCATTTTGTTGGTGTGAAATGTAATGTAATCTTAGGTATATTTTTTAATTAAAAATTTTGGAAATAATTGCAGTTGATGGCCAATAAAAACACCAATCCAGTTCTGGTCCCCAAACAATGGATTATGTTATGATTATGCTAGTTCAATTCTGCTTTAGGCATGACAATCATAATTGCATATTTATTGATTTTAAAAGTCAATTTTAATTTTGTTAACATGGGCTATCACAAGACAATTATCTAAACAACCAAATTTGAAATACAATAGATGCGGAAATGTATTTCCAACATGCGGTTGAGAATTCAGCATTCATAAATAAGAGACACAGAGACTCACAGGAACTGAAGGTTTGAAAGACATACAGTATATTTGCAGAGCATTGTGCTGCTTTGAAGGTACAACATAGCTGGACTAACCAGCTGACAAGCTGGACCTCTACGATAGTGCTATTAGGCATAGTGCTCAGCTTGGCTTCCATGGTGCTCTGCACACTATAAGCTGGATGACTGGCTCAGTGGTTGGAGAATTAATTGGCTACTTGACGGACTGGCCGGTTGGCTGGCCTCAAAGTTGAATTCCCCTCATTGTACCCATGGTGCATTGGATGGTACAGGAGACGGGCTGATTACTGATGTTTGACTGGTTAGCTGGCAGCACTAACAGGGAAAATACTTAGTATTGCTATATGGTCTGCACAGTATACCAACTTGTTCAAAGTGTGGCAACAAATAAAGAAATATAGCATTTGTCTCTATCGTACAGACACACATTCTCCTCTCCCTTCACAACCTCCACTGAAAGCGCTATTGAGCAAGAAGCTGAATTCAGTGAGATGAACAGTGAAGCTACTAATTGACAAACATTAGACGACTCTTGTATGGCAGTTTACTGCAGTTGTCTAATGAAACAATAAACAAGTCGAGCTTCAAAAGTAATTCATTCGGTTGGCTTAGAGGACCTCAATGCTCCTATAGCATCCACTAGCGTTTTCTATTGTTTGTCAGATGAATGGAGCCGTGGTATGAGGGAGAGTTGAGTTAAAAGGAAAGGGGTCCTCCTTTGACGTCCTCTCAAAAGAAGACCAAGGGCGTGAATTTGATAAGGCAAATGGGATTGAGTGACACAAAAAAGTTTCACACTGCCTTCTGGAAATAACGCAAAGGAAATTGTGTTCCTTGTCAAATGGCAGCAGAGATAAGATGGAAAACAATGCAGGCATGAGAGAGGGAGAGAGAGAGAGAGAGGGATAGAGAGGGAGAGAGGGATAGAGAGGGATAGAGAGGGAGAGAGGGATAGAGAGGGATAGAGAGGGAGAGAGAGAGAGAGAGAGAGAGCGAGAGAGAATAATATTTTTTTAGACATGATTATAATATAACAGATTATAACAATGGTGTTGTGTGTAGGTGGGGGAACAGGAAGAATATGTTTAATAGTTAACCTTGTACAATATTTCCAGTTGAATGCCTTAAGATGTCCCAAATGAAGGTTGTGTACTGAGTTTACAGCATCACTTTCTGATGATACCAGCAACTGAAAGCATTTTTTCTAATGATGCGCTAACTGTCAGAAGGCTGTGAACTACAGTACAAAACAGCACATCTTGGTGGATTACATCCCAGGTGTCCAATGCAATGTACTCTATGCTCCAACGGGGGTTCAAATTACTATACAATATCAATCTGGCAGGAGTACTATATTACGCACAGTGGCAGTTTCAAGTAGCACTTTGCTTCCATTCATTGTAGAGTAACCATTTAATACATGTGAGTGTTTATCCATGATAACGTCAACAACTCAGTGTGCGGGCAGTGTGAGAAATTGTACTGTACAATTTATATGAAGAGTGTCTGTGTCAGTGGGAACATATGTGTCATTTGTTGTTTGATATTAAAAAAATGCTTTCTTTCTTTCTTTTGATTTCATGTTTCACATGCACACAATCTTTTAAACAAAAACATAAACATAAACCATGGACAATTGACATTTGACAAAAAGGAGAATCCACTCAATTCATAAATTAATATGTAACATGGAAAGGGTTTTATATTCCTCTTGGTGAAACAGTTATGTATCTCTGCTCCGCAGGAGACAGAACCTTTTGTGGGGCAGATTATTCATGTGGATATGGGTCAAAGGTACATTGAAGGCCTGCAGTGGACAAATTGAATTGTCAGTGTCAATTTCAGGAAGAGATTCTAAGAGAAGAGTCAAGGTAGTTGAGGTGTGATGCAGCAAAACTGATAAATGATGATAGGCTAACTGTGATACAGTCTAAAAGGCTTGGAATAGCAGGTCAGCTGTTAAACGCATCCAGCCAACAGAGGAACCGCTTCCATAGGTTGTGAGGAGATTGGGTTACACTACATATTACTGCTATATTTTAAATTTTTCGTCGTTTAATCAGGACATCTTCTTGAAAGACTATATTACTACATTATTCTCTTTAGAAATAGCTTGTCATGTAAGCAGCTTGCTTTACTTGAGAAGTATGAACAAATGTATGTGTGCATCTAATATTTCACGCCATATTAGTATCAAATCCATAGTTAATTTCCTGAGATGTAAATGGTGTCACTTTTAACATACTGTTAAAACATGCAAATTATAACAACTCTTGTGTTTTCCATTTAGCCTGTTTTCCTGTTTCTCCACACCCCAATGCATTGCATATAGAAATAATGTTATTGTTTCATTATGGACCACAAAGGTGAAATTATATAACCAATGTTGCGACTGTGGGAACCTTGTAAACAATTTGGAAGACAATGAAAAGCAGGACTGTGTTCATATTTTTTTCTATTTCAATTTTTATTGTCAAAGACTATGCTTATATCTGAGCAAAAATAAAACATTGCTTTATTCTCATGTGCCTTTTAAAAAAATATCTTGAATAATTATAGTTCTAAAAAGTGTTTGCCTATTAAATGTCACAATATATTACTCCTGGCTTAATTAAATAATCATGCATGTTAATGGATTTATTACTACATCACCTTGAAGGAATTAAGTGGCATGGGTGTAAGATTACTATCTCTTTAATGCAAGAAATGAGGCCTAATTTCAATTAACTCAAAACCATCTGGGAATATGCGAGGTGCATTACAATTTTCTGCCTACTTTTAATCATTGTGTCACCATCGCTACTATAACGTTAATGTCACTTTTCTCTTTCTCTCTCTCTTTCTATCCCTCTTTTTATTCCTCTTTCAGACAGTGTGAGAGTGGCCTGTGTGTCGTCGCATCGTACGGTCATCAGGGACCATGAGTGTCTTCTGGGACATTGGTTTCCAACAGCCTTCCTCTCAGAAAACCTAGAATGGGCATCGGAGGCTGTGCCAGGCTGCACGCTCAGCTCTAACCACTTGGGAGAACCCCATTCACTGACCTGCCTGTTGGCCACAGCCCAAGCCCTCCCTGAGTTCAGACACCCTGCCCACTGCCTTTCCCTCCTCAAGTCCTCAGGAAACAGCCCGCAGGCATTCCTGCCCCACACAATGGCCAGCCAGCTCCATCTTCCCTCCTTCGGCTTCTCCCTCTCTCCCTCCCTTCGCCTCGCCCTCCTGCTTCCAGTGTTGTTGCTGCTGCGCCTGCCTGCCTGGGTGATGGGGGACTGCTGGCTGATAGAGGGGGATAAAGGCTACGTTTGGCTGGCTATCTGCAGCCAGAACCAGCCCCCGTATGAGACCATCCCTCAGCACATCAACAACACGGTCAGTGACACACTTGCTACAATAGCACCTGGCGTATGACCCGCTCACGGGTTCAACTGTCGTCACGGTGCGAATGTGTTTCACAAACATTTCAAGTAAAGGTCTGGAAAAATATGTGGGACACTCTTCTAACCCTAAAGGTTATTTATAATAACAGTTACAAATGCATGTAGTATTTTAAATGATTTTTCAGCCATTTTAATATTATGTATATATAGTGTGTGGTGGCATGCCTTTTCTGGAATTTTCTAGTAGTGTATTACATTACAAACATGTGGCTATAGCTATAGGGCTACATGCTGTTGTTGTTCATACACGGAGAAGGTATAGTTGACATCTGCAGCATTGTACTGTGTACTACAGTATTCAATACATCTATTGTAGTGGTCAGAATGAGGAGAACATTGGCAATCCCTCTCTTTCAGGTCCATGACCTGAGGCTCAACGAGAACAAGCTAAAGGCTGTGCTCTTCACATCCATGTACCGCTTCACCAACCTGACAGACCTCAACCTCACAAAGAACGAGATCAGCTACATCGAGGATGGGGCCTTCGCTGGACAGGCCAATCTGCAGGTCTGGAGGCCTTTGCTTTTTAGTTTTGGTACTCTACTATAATAATAATAATAATTAAAGCTGCAAGCAGCATTGATAGGGGTCAAGCAGACAGCACAGTCTGATTGGATGACCT
>JAODUE010007961.1:0-22500 GCA_027564755.1 Amblyopsis hoosieri
TACATACAGTATATATATATATACATACAGTATATATATATACAGTGAACTCTCACTGTGTGCTCGCATGTGACAAAACACGGCACATTATCACGAGGTTGCCTGTGATGGAATGAGGGAAAAGAGGGAAGGGACGAGACGAGCAAGAAGGATAGACTTCAAAGCAGCATGGCGCTGTTTATCCTTTTCCCGCTCTTTTCTCTTCCTCTTTTTATAGCTCTGACATGTAACTCCTCTGTGCCGCTCTAGTTATTCAGTTGAAGAGAAGACATTCTCTCTGTCTGTCTTTCCCCTTTTTCTCTTAACTCCCTCTCATCTATAAGACGTTTACATCTTTACATTTTTTCATCTCTCGCTGTGTTTTCCACGCTGTCTGCTCTCTCTTCCAGACAAGTGGCTAGATTCACAAGAGTGTGTGTGTGTGTGTGCGCGTGTGTGTTTTACACCCCTATAGCTGTGATTGAGGGACCCTTTCAGGTTATATTGGCAGGTGACATTTATTTGTGGCAGACAGCGTGTGTGTGCATGTGAGTACATGTGTGTGATTCATTGTGACTAATCCCCTCCTGTCTTAAAGTCAGCTGACTGTTGCTTATTTGACGTTTGGGGTCTCTGAAAGGGTCAGGGATTGACTTGTGTTGTGTGTGTGTGTGTGTGTGTGTATTCTTGAGTTAATTGTTGAAGATCAAGGCAGGTGCTTCCCCTCCCTCCTCAACCCATGTCTTTATGCCCACCCTATTCTTTAATACACAAGAGACATTCAAATGGTAAAATTGAGTCAGTCCCACAAAGCGGACATAAGTGATTTAATTGTGACTTCGTATCTATAATAAGATTACCTCCCATATAGCTTTAAGATATTTAAATGTTCTAATCTAGAGGATGGAAGTGGAAGTTTTAACTCTCCATTTCAAACTTTTGATGGTCTCCTCTAGTAACCTAAATCGTTAAGCTTTAAAAGCATATATCTCAGCACTGGCATATGGCCTAAACCTTTTGGCTTGCAGCTGTTGAGTTACAACTGTGTTCATTAATTTCAACAACCTACTACTAACATGAGTGGAAGCTGCTGATGTCTGTCTTCTCACCTCTTGTACTGGGCAGCTCAGTCTGTTCATTTAGCTCTGGTGCTGAACAAAAGCAAAACAAAAACTTCCCAAGTCAACAAATACATTGAAAGCCTGTTTGAAATGCTTCATCTTCTGCGAGGACACTGAATAGGGCTTTTACCATTTGGCTTTCGGTTTCTTCGGCTTCGTTTTTCATTGTCTGTGCATTTTGACTGTTGATTTGTGTTCCATTTTTTAGTGTGTCTGCAGCTCAAGGCCAAATGTTTATCTTTATTGTAAAGACTTTCCAGTATGATGTGCACTAAAACCACCCACATTGTTTTCTGTTATATTCCCTTCAAACTTGATGTGAATATACTTGAATACTTCCAATTCCCAATTGATTTAATGGAAATACAATTATTGTTATTCCTAAACCTGTTCAAATACTTTTTGGACTCAAACATGATCTTCTTTACTGCTCTTTTTTGTATAGACTCCACTTGATTGACAGCTCTCTCTCATTCCCGATTCACAGCTATAGAGTGGGACAACTGACACGTTCATTATGATGTTGTATGTATGTTGAGTATATTGTACATGCAGTTTGTGCAGGGCTGGACACGCCCAGTGTCTCACGCCTCACATCTATTGGGCAGGACAACTGACGTCTCATTTATGATTGGTTTAGGGATCCTGTCCATACGTGAGGCTCATGGGCTGGACACGGCCACAGTCTCACGCCTCACATCTATTGGGCAGGACTAACTAATAACAATAATAATAATAATACATGTTATTTCAGGGCACCTTTCAAAACACTCAAGGACATCTTACATTGTACTGTACATAGGCAAATTAAACATTTTATAAGAAATGTACTATAGTATTGGATATAGGTATATAAGTTTTAGTAACAATATACAATGAAATCAAAAAGATTTGGGAAATATATACAAAATAAAACTACAAGCTTATTGGGAAGGCAGGGGAGACAATAGAGTGGAACAAAGGGTTAAATGTTTTAGGCAACTTAACCCTTTAACCCTTCTCTGAGGCCCAGCCCCACGTGCACGCTCAGGAACACACTTTGGTTATTGCAAATCCACATGGTACAGTGCGGCATTATTACCACTAAAAAAACTAAACGACAAAATGAAGCGACGAGGGCAATTTGCTTAGTGAGAGAAAGTCAGTAGTTCCATATTTGTCAAGGACATTCCGAAACATACTGACACATGCACAGACACGCATGCACGCACGCACACACACACACACACACACACACACACACACACACATGCCCGCACACTGTGTGGTGGGTGATGCCGTTGAGGTCTGAAGATGAGAGCGGGGCTTCATGCACTCCGTTCCAGTAATAGGGAGGCAGATGGCAGCTTTCTCAGTGGGCTCTGTTTAGGCTGATGGGTCAATTCATCACACGGCTCTACCCTCCCTACTGGCACTTTCTCTCCCCTTTCTCTTCTATGTGGCTCTTATTTTGATGGTCTCTTTGCCTGCTGCTTCTACGTGGCTCTTATTTTGATGGTCTCTTTGCCTGCTGCGACAACTTGAGAACTTCCCGTGGCTTTTGGATGCAACTTAACAGATAGCTGACAGATGGCTGAGAGCACCCTATAATTGTGGCCATCGGCCTCAAGGTGGCGCTGTAGATGTTCACAAGTGACTCACCATTAGGTTAGGTGCCTCTGCACAGTCTTAGTTTCCCACCGCAGGGCTGGAATCTCCGTCATGTCTGTGCCTCTCTCCATAAAAACGCTTCGACTGCTTTTGAAGGACTACAGAAGCTTATGCTAGCAGTGGGGTGTCATTGAATGAGCTAGGTTGATGTATATCTTATTTCTATTATCACTGACGTTCCTCCTGATGTGGAATATTGTGCGGAGCTGGCCTTGCTTCAAACATACAGTATTAACAGCCCCACCCCAACCCCCCTCTCACACACACACACACACACACACACACACACACACACACACACACACACACACGGCTACTATAACCGAGTGTATTCTGGAAGCATGTTAAATGCGGTCTTCATTTTGTGCCACAGGTTGCTTGCACCCGGCTCTGCTATGCTAATTATCACCCATACCGACGTGTTTGGTCTGGGTCCACCGTGCTCATTAGCCCTGCTTTAATCACGGATAAATCACTCACTTGTTGTCCTGGTGTGGCGATGTCATGGCAATACACAATTACGCTTTGAAGAGGTGACGGAGAGAGGAAATCAAGGCGTCTGGGGAAAGAGAGTGAAAGATGTTGCGAATTAGAGTAGGATATGTGCCATATTCTGCTGCCTTTGTGGATTGACATCTGTGTGGAATGTGTTGGACTCTGACAACACTTCATTCTTGACCTTCGGTTTCCCTCTAGAGATAACGTGTGCAGTAATGAGCCCCTATGCTACTGAAAGGAGTATGACCTTGAAGGCCACAGTCTCTCGCTCGCTCTCTCTCTCTCTCTCTCACTCACTCTCTCTTTCTCACTCTCTCTTTCTCACTCTCTCTTTCTCACTCTCTCTCTCTCTCGCTCTCACTGCTGCCAGGTCAAAGGTTCTTCACACTTGGTCATTATTACTGTACAATACTGCACTTGAAATCAGAAAGTTCTGGGTGAATATTCCACCTTACCTTCTGACATACCCCCCCCCCCTTCGCCCTCCTTATAATTTTTCGTTAACCAGTGTTATACTGTAGACCAAGGCTATTTTACCTGCATTCTTACCTGGTATTGTTTATCTGCTAATTCAGACAGACCAACAAGCCTTCTGTCCAGTGCCTTTGAGCTATGCAGGTATGAAGGTTACATCAAACTCAACAAATGCACAATACATTACTGCAGTGCTTACATAAGCCATTGGTCACTAAACCTGTTACACGGCCATAAATAAGCCTATCCAGCCACAACAACCAGGGGCAAAGTCAGTTTTAAACTAATCCCCACCACTGTAAAATATGTTTTGTCACAAAATTTAAGGTGTTTTTTTTTTATTTTTTTAATGGCTTTACTCTCATAACCCTAAATTTATCTGAGATACGGTGTGAGATTTGATGACATCAGCAGCAGAGAGATGTCTATTTTCTACTCACACAGAACAGACAGTACACATACTGTACATGTATGCAGTTTAATGTCTATAATGATTTGGTATAATTTTATGATTGTCTTCCTTTTGTTTAAAGGAGATTATTCCAGTAAGAATCTAGCTGGCAAAAAAAAAAAAAAAAAAGCCAAATAAACACGCACACGCACACACACAGCACATACTGTTCTGATTTATTCAAAACATGCAGAGACAAAACATATAAATATGTGTCTTATTGATCCAAGACACACACACACACACACACACACAGGCTCAACATGGATAACCATGCATAAACACAGACACTTGTCTATGTACGTAGATAAACACATTCACATATTGACCCAGTACTGAGTGAGTTCATGCTGGTTATTATTATGTACCTAGAGGGCAAAACACCATAGTGCACATTAGAACACGCACGCACACACACACACACACACACACACACACACACACACGCACGTACACGCACACACACACACACTTTCACACAGGCTTTCCAGAGGTAACTTGATTATCTTCATTGGATATTGTATCTGTGATTGGGTCATATTGGAGGAGAGGTGAGATCATTGAGACAGATGTCTTCAGATGCATGCACGCGCCAGCAAACACACACACACACAGGTGACTGCAGTGTCCAGTGTTGATTTGTGTGTGTGTGTGTGTGTGTGTGTGTGTATGTTAATGTATGTGTGTGTATGTTAATTTGTGTATGTCCGGAGACCGCTTTAAGATTAATGACAGAAGCCATAGGTTAATTGTTTCTAATTGCAGTGTAGGCTATGTTATTCTGTAAACCAAAAGAATAAGGAATGGCCACCCCAGAAACCCACAGACATATGTATTTTTCCAGAGACAAAAGACATATTGGGATAAGTGGGATTAAGTAAGGAAGCAGGCAGATAGGGTTTTAACCTCTCAACCTTCACCCACCTGTAAGAACCTGTCAGGTGATCACAAAGCACAAAGCTGAACATTAGCAATGCTCAACAACGAATGTTAAAGGGTGCCCTTGAAGTCAGTACTTAACCCTCAATTGATACACACTGAAATGCGTTTGGTTATAAGGTTGGAAAAGCACTTGTAGGATGGTGGGTAATTGGGTAGATTTCAAGCAGGGGCACTGTTTAAAAACAGGCATGCATGCTCAGCAGAATCCCCTCTAGGGTCAATAAGGGATAAAATCCCCTTGGGTGCACAGGGGGAGTCCAGTAGATTTAAAAGTAATGAGAAAGCTGGACGTTTTGGTTAATCCTGTTTCTACTTTGTTTGTGACATTTTAACTTAATGTTGGGGTGATATTAGTTGTAATTATACAGCAATCTCACATTTTATTATCAAACCCTCAAGAAGGACAATAAGGCACTTTATGACAAATTCATAATGGCAATTAATTTCTAATCATCCGTTTGGAAAATAAGATCACCCTAGTGACCTTATTAAGACCTCCTCCACATCTCCCTCTCTCTCACACACACTCTCTCACTCTCTGTCTCCCCCATTAGGCCTAACAGAGTTGCTCTTCAATGTAGCTGAACTCCTGAGTGTGTGTTAATCAAAGACTGATGGCTTAATTAGGACTTGTTAATGCTAATCACACTTAAATATTTATGAGTAGGAATTCTTTTGTTTGGACTTGACCTTTCTGTTGAGCTCATTACCACGATAAGTATTGCTCCCGGTATTGTGTTGTATTCTAGTGCTGTTCATCTATAGCCGTTCTCCTCCCCTGGAGCCATTACTGATTCATATCAAGCTAACGTGGCACTGTGCTAAAGCAACCTGCCGCGATTTGTCTCCACAGTTAGCCTGGTTGCAATAATAACTAGAAAGATGCGGTTGGTTTTAGCGCTGACTGACTGTCGGGCACTGCTCTCTACTCCTTCCCCTACAGAGCTCTAGGGCGTGCCTTGCTCTAGGGCGTGCTTTGCCTTTACTCCTCTGGATACACCAGTACAGTTGTGTTTCACACACACACAGTGCGCTGAGGTGGAAATGTACGGGCACAATGGAGCCGTGTACCTTTTAATATATGCGACAAATGACATTGCCTTATCTGTCTTTGTATAGGTTTAACCTTGTGCGGATGTGTGACGGCTCCTTATCAGCGCGGTGAGCTCATTGTGTGTCATTAACAGTGTGGGTAATGGAAACAGCGTCGTTGTCACGATCTTGGCTTTTGTCTGCTCAGCTCTTTGTTTGATCATGCTGATTGGTTTGGAGCTCACACACACACACACACACACGCACACACACACACACACACACACACCCACACACACACACACACACGAGCATCTGACCATCATGGTTGGACATGGTTTCTCGTTCACACATAGAGAGCTACAGTAGGGGCCATATCGTTCACTGCAGCAGCTACAGTGGATAAAAGCAACATGTCTCTCTGCACCAAAGCCCTGCGTCGTGATTACAGGCGCTGGAAAGAATGGCTCTCTTGTCTGTGTTACATTATTGACTATCCTAGCCTACTCCCTGTTTTGCTCACCTTCGCCGATGCATTGATGTTTTATTGGTCAGCTATGCTGTTCTACAAGCACCGCTTTTTTCCGTCTACAGGACTGAATCAGCTGGAATCGCCTTCTGCGCCCACTAAAACCTCCAGTGATTATTGCTTTTCTCACATAATGACAACTTGACTTGTGTACACCTAGTACATAGTGTATGTGAAGTACTGTACATTGTTTTTACACCAAGGAAAGTGTGGTGTCATCAGCACATACGGTATTTAGGTGTACACGTCGCTAATGTTTCAAGTAAACTAAGGTAATTCTGTGAATAAAATACCCTAATGCAGAGAATAGTTTAACGTAATATATTTAACCGGGTAGGCTATAGGCTACACTGTGCAATGAAAATAATCTCATCTATATATATACAAATCCGATATTTAGCCCTCACACTGTGTGATCGTGTCCTCACAACAGAGGTCCTCACACTATGTGCGTTCATTGCCGTGTCACCACTCACTTTTCCATCACGAATGACGATCGAATGGCGATCGAATGACAATCAAATGATGGTTGAATGACAATCTCAACCATGCTTTCACATTGTTGACAAGAAAACAGTGTAGCTTTGCCTGGTTATTGCCATGATGGATAAAAAACGAAGGTGTTTAAAAGCATTTTAGTCAAGGAAATACTGTAATTAGGAAGGTAAACACACTTAGACAGCGGGCTGGTTTGTACATTTTACAAAAAGAGTTGGCGCTAAACTCAGGCTGCCGGCCTAGAAAAAGCTTTTTGTTAGCCCAGGCTGCTTAACAGACAAAGTTGCTGCTTCCAGAGTTCCATAGGCTCGGTCCAAACTACACTTTTTTGTGTGTTGGGCTTTGCATTCTGCTCTTGTCACCTGTCAACATGGTTCCAACAGGATATACTTGAGATATCCTTCACTACACGATGCACGACTGAATATTTTGACATCAGAAATTCCCTCATCGCACATGTCTATCGGCTATCATTTCCCTGATCACGCTGTATCCTATGCAGTACGTCAAAGGACAGCCGATTGGGACTGTCGGCCCAACTGTAAATGAATCTGCAACAGCCAATTTGTATTTAAAGCAGGCCAGAAATGCAGTTTAGGCCTATACCTGACTTTAGGTAGACACAATCATTTGTGTTGAATCTCTAAAGGAGGTCGCTTTGTGAATATACTTTCAGTGATTTATAGACATACTGTACCAGCGTCTGTAAGTAATTTATTATGCATATCTCAACAGTGTATTTCCAATGAGAAATATGTGTGTTTTTTTAACATTAGTAGCTACATACAGTATGTTTATATGTCAATGAGGGTTGCTAGTTCACATTATTGAGTACATGTAATAAATGAGAGAGAACGAGATTACATTACATTTCATTATTAAAACAATGTTTGCGTGTGTTCTGTGCTTGACACCTTATTGAGTAAAAGTGACATCGGATGTGTATGCCTGAGAGAGGAGGAATTGAATAAAAATGGTACCAGATTGCACGTGCGCGTATAAAAGGGGTGTCTTTATGACAGAGAGACTGAATAATTAAATAACAACACCGGTAGATGTGTAGCTCGGCAACCGCCGCTCTGTCTCCATATCAACTCCGCAATAACTAAATGTCATTCGGGATGGGACCCTAACTTCTTTATGGTACCTGCGGGTTTCACAATCACAGCGATGAATAAAAGATCTGTGCTCTGGAGTGCCTACATTTCACATGTAAATTAAATGGAGATGTGGGACAGTAGAAACGTAAACGAAATGGGAGAAATGGGAGTTTGTGGTGATGTAACCCTACCCCCCCACATCCCACACACACACACACACACACACACACACACACACACCCTTCCAACCGCACACCACCACCACCTCGGCCACTTCTGTGGAGGCTCGTCTGAAAAGCTCCTGCCAGTGTTACGCCTGTACCCTCTGTACTGAAGGGGGCTTGGGGGGAGGCCAGGTGCAACCTTGTTTTCAATCAGGAGATGTCTTTTTTTGACGTGAGTCATTGTTTCGTCTCGGGCTCTCTAGCTGTGTGTTTGTGAGAGTGTAAAGGTAAGAGAGAGAAAGGGAGAGAAAGGGATAAATAGAGCTGTTGGGGCCGAGATTAGGGTGCCTTTGGAGGCTTTTTTTTGTTTTGATTTTTATTTTAAAGCAGCTGAAAGAGTGAGAAAATGAAGGAGGGGCGGAGAGGCTTTAGAAAATGGCAGTAATGGATGGGTAGAGAGCGTGCGTGTTGGGGTGTGTGTGTGCGTGCGCGCGCGCAGTGGCCTGCTCAATCACAAACACAATCACACACACACACACACCGCAGCTGCTAAGACTTGAAGTCAGCAAGGCGAAAATAGTATCATCCCTCTATTTACTGTTTCTTCTACACTTCTACACGGCTAAGGGATGTCATTTAAGGCCTATTAACCACACACAGGGATACATCACACACACACACACACACACACACACACACACACACAGAGAGCATCAGGTGACTTGTAACAGGCGTGCTATGTTCAAGTACAGCAATATTTGGCCTTGTCATGGTCAGGAGTGAGCTGTGTTTAGAAGAGGAAGGTTAATTCATTTAGTAAGGAAAGCATAAAAAGAGCTAGATTCAGTTTGTACATGGTTCATACTGTATATCATTTTATAATGTGTTAGCATAGTTCTGGCTTTGCATGTGTGTCTTGTGCATTGCGTTTTTCTCCTAGGTTTTAGACACGAAGGCACTGTAGATGTTTTTGAATGACACTTTGTAATGCACGCGTCAGCATTATGATGTTTAGCTATATGCTTTCCCTCTCTCACCTTGAGTGTGCGTGTGCGTGCGTGAGTGTGTGTGTGTTCTTGCAGGCATCGACAAGTGTCTGAGAAGTGGGTTCAATATCTCAGCAGGTGAGATGGACGGCCATGAAAGGAAAGAGGGCGCAGAGGAATAAATGGGAGGACAGAGAGATGAGAGAGATTAGGGATTGATTATTGATGCCTGTGCGGTCTGTGGGGGGCTTAGCACTGATAGAGGAACACAGACTGTTTTCCTTTAGCATTTTTACTAACTCTCTAGACTCTTATTGACAGAGAGAAAGAGAGAGGGGGGGGGGGGGGGTTGAGGAAATATAGGGTGTTTTCACTCTCGACCATGGCAAAACATTTAACGATAAAGTGATTTTAAGCAGTTTTTTTAATCATAAGTTGTACACTATTAGGCAAGTGAGAATCAGATGCACAGGTGAACTAAATACGTTGTTTATTTCCTTAGCTGTATTTTGAGTTTGTATACACATGTTCTGATACTTATTTTCCTCATTCGCTGAAGTGGGATAATAAAACAGATACAGATTGTATCCATTCACATAGGTGAGTACATGCACATGACGTCTCTCTCTCTCTCTCTCTCTCTCTCTCTCTCTCTCTCTCTCTCTCTCTCTCTCTCTCTCTCTCTCTCTCACACACACACACACACACACACACACATACACACGCAGACAGTGTTATTTTACTTTACTGCTGTTAATCATTGGAAATCAGCGTTAGCTCGAAGACAACTCTTCGCCGTTTCCAATTCCAAAATCAAACAAGCGCTCGTCAAAGTGCTTTGTTCCCAGTCACCTCACAAATCAGTTCCACAGATTCCATTTTGTGGAAAAGCACACGTTACTTCCCTGTGGCAGTCGGCAAACTAATGCACGTCTCATTTCCATCCCAATAACACGGGTCCAAGGAGTCCTTATCAATAATGACAATAGAAGATTTACCTTCAGTTTCTTCACTCAGTGTGTGTGCGAGTGCATGTGTGTGAGTGCATATGCACACACGTGCATGCGTATGTCAATAGAAGACCGAGACTCAATTATTCCATTAGGAAGACAGTGCAAGGTAGCGTGCAAAGACTAAATCAACAACCTCTCACACAGTCCTGCTGGTTTGCTTTAAACACTGCACAGTCAATAGCCATTTCCCATTATCAAGTGCGTGTATGCGTACGTGCGTGCGTACGTGCTTGTGTGTGTGTGGCATTCAGAGTGCAATCTTTTGCCCTTTTTGTCCTCTGTGGAAGAACTACAGAGCCCTCCTAATGAGTTGTCCTGGGACATAAGCACAGTTACAGTGTACAGCAGTGCTTTCCGACTTTCAGCCACTGAGCCCGATGTGGTTGCCATTCCCGAACCAGCTATTTTTACAGATTGACTAAACCTCAATGGAGAGAGGATGACCTTAACTATAAAAATCAGCTATACAGTAGTTGGTTGGTCAGAATGGAAATACATGGAGTTGAACCATGTAAAGCATCAAATATCACAATTTTTTACTTTTTTGCCCCCCCGCCCACACAAACACTGTTTAAGATAACATTGCACAGTTGACTAATAAATGTATACCTTGCAAAAGAACCCCGATCCCCTTTGAGTATAGCTAGCTAGCCTTCCCTTTATGCAAGGGCTGGCTATGGAAGTATCTTTCAAAGGACTTGGATTTCACCTGCGAAGTTGTTCTTGAGCAAAACATATGCTCCTATCAGACTGGTGAAGGTGTAAGCCATGCATACACTGTATGTAGCACCAAGTATAATACATTTCAGACTCACTTTTACTCGCACATCTCGCCAACACCCTAATGTATAGCTATAAGAAAACTATGTGACAATTCCAGTCTCAGCGGATGAACAGCAGCTTCAGTAGCTGTGTGTAAAACTGTTCCCTAAATGTCACCTTGTGGAAATGCTGAACCAAGTCAGCCTGACAGCCTCTGCTGCGCACGCGCACACGCACATACACACACACTAACATGCACACATGCAAAAATGGGACTTTCAAATGCACATGCATGTTTCTGACCTTGAATAAAAATAGTACAAACAATGCACACATGCACACAAACGCGCACACACACACACACACACACACACATAATACAGTAGCCATCATGCACGTTATGGCTGTACAAAGCTGCAAGGCAAATAATAATTACACCGGATTTATTCTGAAAAATTCCTCTATTGATGTTCTTCCTATCAAAGTGTTATGTTATGGCAAACCCTTCTTGTTCTTACCTTCATTTGCTTGGTGCAGAATAGACACCATGTCAAAACCACGCAACAACAGATATTATAGAAATAGAAATTTATATATTGGATTACATATTAATTCTCTCTATAAAAGCAAAGATTTAATAAACATTATGAGACTGCATTAGGAACAAGCATGTTTATTTATCCTTTCAATACGTCTGCCTACATCACAGCAGATCTGTCAAACTCCTTCCTTCCCCCTCACTGTTTATTAATGAAAGACCAGCAACTTTAATGGAAGTGTACAGTGTTGAGCCATAGCTCTTCGTGTGGATGTGTATATTGTCATGGTGTGTGTGTATTGGCGTGCGGGGGAGCGGAGGGGAGGAAGGAATGATAAGGGAGAGAGAGAGAGAAAGAGAGAGAGAGAGAGAGATATCATATCTTCTCTCCCCTTTCAATCAATGGGCCTGTGATTCTAATAGACACTGATTGCATCAGATTCCCCCATCCCCAGTCACAAATGTGATTATAAAATGGCCAGACTTGACACTTTATTGAAAACAATGAGGCTGGAAAGAGAGAGGTGGGAGGAGAGATGGAGAAAAGACGGATTAATCTTCTACTTGTCAGTACGGTGAAGTCCTCTCCTCCATCTGAGGCTCTTTGTGTGTGAGCATGTGCACGAGCCCAAGGCACACCGAAACAGTCACACAGCCTGTTTACGGTCTAAGAATGTGATTCTGGTGTGTTTTGAGAGGGTGTCATTTGTGTGTCTGTGTGTTCATGTTGTTTGCGTAGGATAACTAATGTGTCGTTTTTTTTCTTTGAATGCGGAACCCAGCATTAACAGCTGCCTGAATATTTTTGCTAAAATGTTGTCTCAATTGCAACCAATGTTGTTATCTGTCACTGCTCGATGGTAAAAGATTCACGATTCAGCATTCAAAGATGTATTCGTCATATTTTGGTCATTGTACAAGTGCAAATGTGCAGTGAAATGTATTTTGGATACTCTAAACATGTATTATATTAACTAGAAAAAAAACCGTTATAGAAATAATAAATCTATAAAAATACATTTAAGGTGAGAGGTGGCGGAAAAGCACATTTCAAATAATTCCCGAAGTCTTATTTGTGGGGGTTTTGAAGCAACATGAACACCTAAACGTATCAGATCAGAGATTATAATTTCTGTGAAATTGTGTTTACTGTTATTTGTGTGCTATATAGTCTACAAAAGCAAACCAAATCTGTAGCATGTTTGCCACATAAGATGGGAAAATGTCTGACTTTCTGAGTGCACTGTTATCGCCCGTTAACAAATTATACCAATTTTGTGGTGTTTCATCTGCCTAAATGTTGACAAATTATAGCAATAGGAAACTTTGTTTTGTCTGCATCTTTCTCATGCTAGAGTACTGACAAATGAAAGCAATATGATTTTGTGTTTAGTCTACATGTTAACAGAGTACAGTAATACTTCACCAAAACCTCTTCTCAGATGAATATTTTAATAGTATTATCATTGCCCATCATAACACATACAGCCGTTTCTAGTGCTCGAATGCCATCGTACCGCATGTTTTTAAAGTGTATTCATGCATGCATAATTGAAGCATTCACAGCTTTTCTGTCAGATTTGATGGAAGGCAATTTAAAATGTAAATGTGTTCCCAGTGGGTTTAATCAATTAACAGTGAAAACAACATTTGTGCAGACTAATGTCTTATTGTTAATATTGTTATTTTACAATGTATGTGTGTACACAGCATCATGTTAATATCCTTAATCTAATCCTAAAGGATTTATATTATTTAAATGACCTAATAATCCTGCGATCTCATGTGTCACAACAAAGACAACACACGTGAGACCTAGAGAGCATAACTTGATATGTTGGGGTGTATTATGCATAGATGTTATATTATTCATGTCATGCAAATTATAACACATGAATGTTCACATATGCCAGTTGAAATAGTAACATTTAGCGGTGCTGCACTTTACATGACCTAACTTGATTGGCTAGCCGGTTGGATGTGGGAGGATAGGATATAGGTCAGATATGAATCCAGACACCCCTGGGGCCACCTCTGGCTGACTTGTTTACACAAATCATTCTTTCACAGAGGAATTTTGTCTAAATGACATGTTGGACAGAATTCAAAATTAGCCCCAACACTTTGAGGTCCCCTCAGACAACACATTGTCCACTGAACTGGAGCTTATATTCTATTATATTAAACATTTAATACTAGATATGGAGTTACTATATTGTGACCACTTGTAAATAATAACATAACACAAACAGAAGAGCGTTCGGCAAAGATAATTTGTCTCAAAATAATCCCCAACATGCATAAAAAAAGAAACAACTTTTAAATGCCCAAAACATTATTCTGGCATTGCCTTACGGGAAACGATGATAGAAAATGAATCGCTGAAGAAGTAGACATGACAGATATAACTATCGTGGAAAGAGGATGTTACACATAAATAAATTCTGTTTATGAATCCATTCTGAAGACGTGGAAAGAGGAATTGATCTTGTGCATATTGTGGAACTACTGTATGCCGGTAGACAGTGTGTTGAAAAGTCTCTTTGGTAAAAGATAAATTACAATGCAACACTTTAGACAGGTTCACACAGGTTCCCAGAGCTTTCTGTGCAAGTGTGGATAGACAGAATGGTAAAAGTGCTGTCTCGCACTGAGCTGGTTTGTATGAGTGCTTATCGCTTCACTTTGCCTTGGGAAACAGACAGGGATGCAAATGAGTGACAGGAAGATAAGAGATATGAGCTGAAGAGAGGCAGACACTAAGGCTACACTAAATCTAAGACCAGATGGCATATCACATCTTCTAGTTATGTTTTCACTTTCTCTCTCTCTCTCTCTCTCTCTCTCTCTCTCTCTCTCTCTCTCTCTCTCTCTCTCTCTTTGTTTGTCTGTTTGTAAGTATGCTCTCAAATAGTTTATTCACTAAGTCTCATGTAATTTGGTGGTGATGTTCTATGTTCCAATTAGGATTAGGATTTGTCTTCCTCATTGTCAGATATAATGAGAATATCTAGACCAGAAAAAACAATTGGTTGGTTTGTAATCAACTTTGGGGCTATTAAACTCTGAACCACATCTGTACAGTACCTCACTGTAAGCATAATGACAAAATGTATTACATACTGTATCTCTGCCATCCAAGACATGCTCATTCACAACCTCTGACCAAGACCACTCTAGTAAGGTTTTCAGAACCACTTTATATTAAAGTTAATGCAGCTTTCTGCCAAATATTACAGTAACATTACTACTGTATATGTTGGTAGTGATATTGATCTGTCAGGATATTTGTTTCCGGTGGCCTTGAAGGCATTCTTGAGAATGCTTCTTAACTTTGAGCTCAAATCAAAACAAACTCCGCCCCCCTCACACCTTGAAATGCATTGCGAAGCCAAGCAACACTGTTGTTGTAAGCGGTCTTTGACATTTTGTTTTTGTTGTTTGTCAGGGCTTTGCAGACGTACTGGACGTGTTCAGCAGGCACAGAGACCGATAAGGTAGGGAAATGTGAGGCGATATTTGGTGAATTTGAACAAACAAGTGTACGGTATTAGCTTACAATAAGCTTCAATAGCTGACTATACCTATATAAGTGTAGTCAGCTAGTTAGTTAGAGTTGCGTGTTGTGTGTTAACGGCCTTGACATTGTGTATCCCTTCGAGACCCCAGTCCCCTGACCATCTGCAGTGGGCCTCCCTTTGGAAGGGGCTTATCCTGGGGGGGAGTGAGGAACACTGGGTTGAGGAGGGTCTGGATCTCCACGGACATCAGCCTGGATCTCAGGAGAGACGGCTGGCAAAACATCGTCTCACCTGGTCCTGGCGTGCGTGTGCACACACACACACACACACACACACACACACACACACACACACACATGAAAGACGAAGCCAGACAGACAGCTGCTAGCTTGATAGGGAGGCTGGATGTAGATAAGACATGGATGAACACACACACACACACGCACACACGTATGCACACACGCACACACACATACACACAATGGGAAAAACACTGAAATTTCAATCGTAGATGTAAATGAGAAAAAAACAGAGAGGTCATCAATATGCAAAGTGACTGATTATACGACTGACACTTACACACACACACACATGCATGCATGCACACACACACACACACACACACACACACACACACATATATATATATACACACACACACAGGGATACAGATTTGTCCACTTTGATAGAATTTACTACTTGCGAGACAGGCAGAAGATTGAAAACCTATTTGGAATCTAAATCAACGGAATATCAAAATCTAACTCATAGCAATCCCACAAGCAATAAGACAGACTTGATTACTATGGTGACACAGATAATAGTCTGTCCAGGAAATAAGACCTCATCGCAGAGATGCATATAAAGCCTACGTTTTAGTGTGTATTAAAATCAGCCTCTCAAACACTGTATCGGGAAATGGCCAGAGATGTTTATTAAAGACCTTAATATTAAGTTCTTAAGACCTATAAATCTGGCAACACCATATAATACATACTACTATCGTCATGATAGATATGGCTTGTAAATGTACATATGCACAAGTCATTTCTTGTATTTATCTATATTATATAAGTACATGCATCTGTATTTGTGTGTTAGCGGCCTAACAAAGACAGCCATACAGTAGCAGATGCATGATGGATGTCTTTTATGAGGTCAATACAGTTGTTCTGTGTGTGAGTGTGTGTGTGTGTCAGTTGAAGCCCTGTGGGAGACCCCGGGGACCAGCGTACAACTGTGGGTGTCCTCTGTATCCCCCACAGGCTTAAGCTAAACCATGTACATCTGTGTTTAAATGGCTTCACTGAGTTCATTCAAAAGACACAAAGATGCAACGGCGACTCATATGTAGACACACACACACACACACACACACACGCACACATTAGAAAGATGAGGGGAGCTACGCCAGCTGGCAGAACCATACGCACACACACACGCACACGCACCTCCCTCCAACCAACTTGACTGCATATTAAAGGGGGCTTCATCAAAGCCATTCACGTTGCCGCAGTAAGTCAGTTAGTCATCATCCCATTTGCAAGACAAATGGGGCAGTCAGATTGGTCAGTGCGCTTGCATAAAGGGACAAACAACACGGCCTTTACCCTCTGCTGAGCCAGAGATGGGCTGCTTCTGCGTTGCTCGTTGATCCTGGCCACTTCTCTATCTTCCATTTAGATCCATTAACATTGACTCTTGAGGTTCCCTGGTCTGCCTGTGTCACACACAATGTCTATTGTAGTTCAAATCTGTATGGCATTTTAAATGGTCAACAAGTAACGAGTAAACAAAAATATAATAAAGGAAAATGTTTCTTGTAGTTCAAATCTGTACCACGTTTTAAATGACCAACATACAAATAAGGACATCATCATAACAAAAACAATTTGTTGTTTTTTTTGCCTAGCAATGTTTTGAAACATGTTTTCTGTCCTTGGTTGAAATAAATATAAACGTGGTTGGATAACTCACTTGCCACCATAAGAACAAACACTGCTGTATTTGAAAAAAGAGTATATTATGAACAGTATAAATGTATAATCATTTGGTTCGACATGTACTGTACTGGATGCATATCAGTGACCTTGTGTTCCCTACAAGGTCGTTTGATTCTTATAGAGACTGGCTATAGTCACTGTAGTCAGATTGATACACTATTGAGCTGCTGTGCTTTCAAACCTAGTTGATATTGGGATCCTCAGACTGATTATTTAGCTGTACGTTGTGTAAATTATGAAGCGCTGCCAGCAGATTGGATGATCTTTATTAGATGCATTTTAATCTTTGCGTTCATCAGATGCCCTCAGAATCTGTCACCAGCACCAAAGTGTTATAAATTAACTCATGGATCTGAAACGCACTCAAATCAATGCCTTGTTGTGATAGAAAACAGGGTCACGTATACACTTTCAATGTGCTGACAGACTTATTGTGGATTTCTAGTGGGCGAATTGATTTAGAAGTAGCCACTGTCTCCCAGAGGTGACACATACAAGGGTGGGCCCTAGAACTATACTCATTTGTTTACAAGTCATATGTTCTCATTATATCGGAGGACATATATTGATAAGTATATGGAATGTGACTGAAACGTCCCTGTTAGATTTGCAAGTAATTTATTACATAGCCTACAGCGGACTCCATATTGAGACAGTAAATATCAGGAAGTTGACACCATAGTGTGACTACTGGAGATTTAAAAGACCCTTTGTCTTGTTTGAGTCTAGCAACACAGTAAACCTATGCAAACAAAATACATATCAAAATATCAGTTCAAGTACATTTATTCTAATTTTAAAACATCACGTTGAATAGGTCTGTAAACATTTATTTAACATTCAGCTCAATTAGCAAATGTTGGTACTGCCTTAGGCTTACATAGTTTAGTTTTCAAATATCTCACAATCACTTGTGCGCATATTTTTTTTCTGACACTTTTAAGCATTACATTTGAAAGACAGATTTCCTACTTTACTACATTTCTCTGACAGCTGTCGGTATGTTTTACATTGAAGCAAGACAAATGTGTTTTTAAAATAAATGCCAGTCTGGCAACACAAAGCCTTATCCAATGACAAACGTTTTACTTGAACATGTAGCGTAGTCTACTTCCCACATTTTCACGGCCAGGTCAGCAAACTATAGCATATACTGTATTTTAATACCAGATCAACCATGCTATATTTTAGGCCGTTCAGGAGTTACAAGGTAACATGTTGTCCTAACAGCTCAATCAGGTCATTTTTGTTTGTCTTCTCATAACAGACCTACCTACAGTATAACTGTCTGGCCAACATGGCCAAGTCACTGTGCTGTAGTTTCAATGAAATGGATTCAGGTCATGTGACTTTAGCACTGCTGATACACTGGGGGTCAAATACCTACTACCATATTGTAGCCTGTTAAATCAGTGTGTGCGTGTTAATGGTGTAAAAGAGAACTGTGCAGGTCAGCCCACTGGAGCAGACACACGCTCAGTGCCAAAAAAAACAGACAGACTGACAGACAGAAAGCACTGCAGAACAGCTTCCTGAAATGGCCTCTAATCTTCTGTTCTTACCTCTGGGAGGTAAGAACCTACCTCTAGCCTACCTCTAGATAGGCTAGCTATAGCCTACTTTAAATTATGTGTAGTCCATCTAACCTTATTTTACAATTTAAGCTTTGTTAAAATGAACTAATGTTTAGAGTTGCCAAACATGTGAGGGAATACTGAAGGTACTACAGTGAATGCTTATCAGTAATGTGCCTAACTATGTCATACATGCTCCAATATCATATAGAATGAGCTGTCAATCAGCATCACTGCCAGTGACAGCCTATTATATTTGAAGGTGTCACCTGAGATGGGCAATCAGATATCAGGACTGGACTGGAGTGACTAGGGCCACCCTAGTCTCTCTTTGTTTGCACCGCTGTCAGTAATCTTCCTAAAAGCAGACTTTCACCTCATCAGTTTCATAACATTGAATTATCTTTTACATATGAATGATGAATGATTGGGTTTGTTGATAGCCAAAGCTATCCATCAGCCATAGCCATAGCCATCAGGTTTATCTAAGCAATGCCCATGGACGTTGGAAACGAATTGAAATCAATAGCCTACAGTATGCATAAAAGTGTTTAATCCAGTGTCTATCGTCAATATGTCATTATAAATCCAGCTTTATCTTACATGAAGGAAAAGGGGTGAAATTACGTGCTCGCTATAAGCAGTTGATTTTTGTTCACATTGCTGTTCCGTTCCTGCTTTCTTCTCAGTGCTGACTGGCCGAGAACACAATAATGCATGCGTGCACTATATCGCTGCCTGTGGGTGGCGCTATGATGCAGTGTTTCGAAGCGAGGCGGCCGTGTGAAAATGATATCTCCACCGGGAGGGAGAGACGTGATGCTGCGGCAGAGAGGTGTCCCCGTCGCCTCCCCCTCCCCTTTCGTCTCGTTCCGTTCCGTTCAGGTCCCAGGTAGGAAAAATCATACGGCAGGGACATATAGCCTATAGTAGTCTGATTAGATTTGCTACAAGCAAAACACTAATTTGTTGTTTAAAAAAAGAAATAAAAAGACTACTCTTATTCACATATAGCCTGCCTACTATTGATGATGAGTTTAATTATAATCTAATAGTCCCTATTAGTTTTTAAATTATAATTGGTTAAAATGTTTGTCAGTTAGTTAGTTTGTAACTGACTTGTTTGATCAGACCAAAAAGGCCATATGATAAGAATGAACATTCGAATAATAGAATAGTTTATAGTCTAGACTAAATTATGTTTGTATTATATTCTGGCATCATAACCCATCATTGAAACTCTAAAACATGCCTAAAAGGGCTATCAAAGAACATAACTTAATTTTTGTTAATCTCTCAAAAGTATGAAACTTCATAAATTTAGACATATTGTCAAAACACTAGCCTATTCAAAAACGACCCACCGATTAGATAGCCAGTTTAAATCTTGTGATCTGATGATAGGCTATACACGACATTGTAGCCCATTTGCCAAAACCATTTAATTCCTGGATGAATGCATAACATAGACATAGAAAATGCATTCGCTTGGCTGCGGGAATAGGCATCCTTCTCACTCATGCGTACATGTGCCTCTTGAGATAGCTGGCAGTTTTTAGTTTTTTTTTTAATTTATTACAATTGGCCCAATTGCAAAGCCCCCCCGCAAACCCAAGATGTCACTGCGGGCGAGTCAGGGGGCTTGGTAAAACAAGGCGGTCGCCTCCTGCGTCCCGGCAAAGCGCCATCGACTCCAATCCCTTTCCAGTGGCTATCCACTGCGAAGCCGCAAACTCGGAGGTATCGCACTTTCTCTCTCCCTCATACACACATACACTCCCTCTCTCACTTCACCGCAGCCACTACAACGCCTCAGTTGAGTGAAAGCATTGCGCCGAGTGAGTCACATCAGCGTTCAAGACACATAGCTTCCTGCGGAATCCGACGGCGCAGCGGCTTTTTAAATTGCATTTTAAAGTGCACGCTCGATTGGGATGGGAGGCACTGCATCGAGCCCGCCGGATCTCAGAGCGCTCGGAGCGGCATAGTTGCCGAAGAAGGTTCCGCTGATCGGAGAATGTCGCTGGGAATCTGCTGCTATTTCTTTCGCCTCGCCTTGTAAACTATATTTTACCTCTACCGCGGGATTTACACAGTACCGAGTGTGTCACAATCATTTGGATTGGGATATCACTGCAAGACGTTGCTTTTTTCGGCGTGTCTTTCTAATTTTGGGGAGTAAAGGAGTTGGGGACCTGGACGTGCCTGTATCCGCAGTGTCAATGCGACTGCGGTTGTGAAGTGATATCTGCATAGATTACAGGTAAGAAGGTGCTTGCATGGCGTGAGCCTGGTAGCAGGAATATATTTGAGTTGTTTTGGCTTCGTTTCCAACAGTTATTGGAGGCAGACGCCACTGCGCCATGCAGCCAGGTGACGGGAGGCGTGTTGCACCTGTTCTGCCGTGACTCTGCACCAGAGCGGCTGCACGTTGGCTGTGGATTTTTACGAAGAGACTCATTTTCTGCACCGTTTCCGGATGGTGGTCTGCGATGTCGACTATTTTTAATGACCAGTTATTTCTGTCGATTTCGTGCGATACGAAGTTGGTCGCCGTCGCCCTTTGCGCCTCGTAAGTCGTAACGATTTGCCCTTCGTACTCTGAGTGGATGAATTATATGTGGTGTTCTACAAAGAAATCCCCGCGTTGGACTACGGAGGTAAAATAATTGTCTAACATGCTACAGCTGCGGAATTACGCAGTTCTTTTTTCTTAAGAGAAATGTTCCCATCCATGTAGGCTACTACCCAACCCTATGCGGTACACCGTAGCCTTCAAACTCTGTCATTTAGGCTACCTCTGTTTTGCTGTCTAATGAAAATGCCCATAACAACCTGCTCTTTCCCATATGTTTAGGCTATGTAGGCTGTATTATACATTTTTAAAGTCTGAAACCGTAGTCTAGCCAAATAAGCCTTTACCTTGTAGGCCTACTTTCCTAAAATAAGTGTTGGTCGTGTAACATAACAATATTAAAGGCGCCCTCCTACACTAGAGTGGTCCAGGATGCATAGAGTGAATGCTCTGTTCTGATGGTTGCGTTGCCATCCTTCACGATGCTTCTTAACTTGACAAGGTCGGCGACTGTAAAGCGTAATTTTACGCCTATTAAAGTGCCGTGTTATTTGGCTAGAGAATGTGCATATAAATATTTAAGATTTGTCTGTGTTTTATTCCCATTTTTGTGATCTATCAGATGTTTTTCATGAATGTATTATGTGCAGCATTAGGCCAAATAGAATTTTAATCGTATTGTAATGTACATAATGATTGTCATAAACATATTGAACAAATTTACTAACTGGATGCAAAACTGCATCCTAAAGCCTAAAGTCATATTCTTGAATTGCTGCGACCTCTGCTGACTTTCACTTAACCGGTATGGTTCCCATTGCACTATAGGCGTATTTGCCTGGGACTACTAGGCTATTGATGGGGCATTTCTATCAATATTTCCCCAGCCAGGAATGTTTCTTGAAGGAGCTGTTGTGAATAGAGAGATCTGGCAAAATAAATTAGCGTCACTTGGCCTGTAGGCGACCGGCAATTCTGTTCCGTTAGAACTCATTAAGTTATATTGTTCACAGTGATCCACTTCGCCCCATATTGACCCTAATGCTGCAGTGGTCTGCTATAAAACCAACACAGTTGGGTTATCTGTTCT
>JAODUE010007972.1:0-29130 GCA_027564755.1 Amblyopsis hoosieri
TATATATATATTAAAACTACACACTTTATAATATTAACAATAGTATTAAGTTTGTGTGTGTGTGTGTGTGTGTGTGTGTGTGTGTGTGTGTGTGTGTGTGTGTGTGTGAGTTTCAATATAGATGAGCGGTACACATGGCTGTTGGACCCAGAGGCTTTAGGGGGAAGAATTGGAACCTTCTATCTTGTAGTGAGACCCATTGTTGGGCCAGGAATCAAATCTATAAGTGCTAGTTTATCTATTACTTCCATTGCCACCCATTGTAAGTTCTGGAATGAATCAATGGCAGACTGGAGTTCCCATGCTTGTAAGGTCTGTGAAAGCTTCAGACACGATACAGTACTCATAGTTACACACATCAAATGAAGAAGATAATCATTTCCATTTGTTTTATTGCTACTAGGTGGGGGTTGGAACCACTGCTTTGGTGGTACAGTGCCTCTGCAACCACCTGACCGTCTTTGGCAGCTCCTTCTTTGTAGCTCCTAACACCATTGACCTGTCACGCACGGCTCAGCTATTTGGCACTTTTGCACAGAACCCTGTTGTCGTGTGCTTTGTGGGGGCAATATCCCTGGTCTACCTCTTGACAGTTGCTTGGGCACGCAGAAAAGACATCAGAGACACAGCCAAGGTTTGTCTCAAAACAACAGCAGTGACGGCATTCTGAGCCAATATTTAACATTTAATTTGAAATAATCCTTCAGATTGTATGTGTATTAAACTGTATATTATGTACACATTGTATGTGTTGGTGCTGCATTTGACTAAGTCCTTATAGGCATGTCTGACCTCTCAGCAGCCATCTTGGTAATTCCTCCTTTGGGCAGTTAATGTCCAGTCATTATGGTCCAACAAAACCAGGCCAGTGTGTCAGTGTAACCACACTAATAGTTTTAAAGCAGACAATTGGTTTATTGGGGAGGACTTCTCCCAGTGTCCAATTCAGAATTAGGTGGTGTGTCTCTTCTCTGTAATGTATCTGATTTTACTTTTAATTTAAAATGGTATGTGATGGTGTTCCCTGGGTGCCCTGCAACTAGCAATGGTGTGCTTTGACTTCCAGTTGAGGGTGACCCTTCTGCAGGACAATGACCCTATGGATGAATACTGTTACATGCTACACGTCAGCACCGGACATCGACATGGGGCCTCCACTTCCTCACAGGTCAGTGTGCTAAAACTCTCCCATAATCCACTTCACTGTGGTGTCATCACACTGTGTGGTTAGTAAATGCTGTCTGTCGTCTGTAAACAGGAGCGTGGGCGGCTTTTAGAGAGAGGGATATTTTATATAATGTCATTATACTGTAATAAATGCTCATTTTCATATTATATTATATATTATATGTAACCCATATTGTAGAAGATTATTAAAAGTATGCCATTGCCACAGTTTAATATGATAATTATAGTAACTCTACACGACTTTCTACCACTAGATATCACACATCTCAAACTGAATGCTTCACAGGCCACACATTAACTAACATGCACATGTAGACTTATTGGCGATGAAAACAAAGAACAGTGGAGCTCAGACAACACGCACAAAGGCAGTATGATGTCATTCTCTGCTCAGTAATGCAAATAAGCATTATCACACACGAGGGAGTGCAATATTGTATTTATACAACAGTTTGACAAGCACCATTTATTGGTGAATAATAGCAATAGGCAACAACAGTTTGTTTAATAACTGATAACATAAATAGTTCTGCAACCACAGTTCTAAACTTCTATCAAAGATACTGGAATAACAATGCTCTCTGGTTCTATGCCCACAAATTTGTGACTGATCTGTTACCAAGCAACATATTGTTTTCATATTGCTACTGTACTTTGTATTTAATACTGTACATCCATGTTTGCATCATGTAACATAAATGGATCTGTAGCCTCTGTTTCCATTCATCATGAAGCCAGTTAAGTAAAGTCTGTTGAGTCACTTATCAGAAAGTGCGTTTCTTCATCATATACATTCCACACGATCCAGTCTTTTCTCCCGATGAAGATTGATTTAACTCAAATGGTATTTTGCGTAAATATGTTCATCTGCAATTTGTTTTAGATATGTGGCAGAATGCTATCTTATGTTGCATACAATATGTGTGAGTCTAGACCACGCCACCCCAAGAGACTGTGGAAAATAATGTAAAGGTATTGGTATTTCACAGGGCATTCAAATAAATGAATAAGGTCGACTCAAAACACAGGTCTTACAAAACATATATTGACACAGCAAGCAGTCAGTAAACACAGGGCCAATAACCCAATAATCAGATATGGGGCAAGGCTAATGAAACACTCAAATTAGGAACAAAGAAATAACACATACATTTCCCCCCAAAAAATGGTAGCTTGAGCCTGGTTCCTTTCCTTATTAAGACAACAGCTGGGTCTATAATATATTGAAGCAGGGGACACTTAGTAGGCCATGCATTCCTGCTAACAGAGCTGTGTATACGGTGAACCATTTACACAGGTTCTTTGATTTGTCGCCAACTGAAGACGAGAACAAACGGTAGTTTTCTTGGACGAACTCACAAGACTATATCACCCTGTCTGCCAATTGGCTTCTCACCTGGTCGTAAGGTAGTACTAGTATTTAAGGTCGTACCTGCCACAGGTAGATTCTTAATGTAAGTAACAATTATTAAAACATTAGTAAAGTTGAGTGATACATTTATAATTAAAAGTCCCAGTGCGTTAGACTGAATATCAGCACTAATGCAATGCCTCTTGGTCGGAACTGTTGTATAATCCACTATATCTTTACAATGAAAATAATGTTAAGCTGCTATATGTTTAAAATAGCATATAACACCTCATCATCCCGAGAGATTCTGGATGCGGGGTGTACCATATTTCTGTATGGATGTGTTTTCTCTGTGACATGATAAAAGGCCAATCGCCATTTTGAATAAAGTAAAAAGATGGGGTGGTAGGGGGGGCTTGATGCTTTACTGGCTTCAAGCTTGACACACGTACTCATCAGATGTTGTTATGTGATCCTATAGTGTAATTGAGTTTTATATTAATAATTTAATGAATGATAATGTATTAATTTATATCAAGAATTTTCTGTCATATGGAAATTCCAAAATATTTGTGTTTGAGCTTCATGTACTTTGGACCAGTATCATCCACATGGAATTTTTCACATCAAGACACATCTCACAGGTGTTAGCTATACTGCAATACCAAAATTGCCCGTGTAACCACTGTAGGTCTGAAATGACACTTTATAATGTATTGGCATGTTTATTTTAGGCAGGAACCTGAGCCAAGAACTTAGTGATGAAGAGGTTTTATTAATCAACTGTTCTGTTATTAGGTTACAATAACAGTGATAGGCAGTGAGGGGGAGAGTGAACCGCACCACCTGGCCGACCCAGAGAGGTGTGTCTTTGAGAGAGGGGCTGTGGACATGTTCCTGATGAGAACGCCATTCTCCCTGGGAGAGCTGCACAGCATCAGGCTGTGGCATGATAACTCTGGAGGACACCCTGCCTGGTAAGAAACAGGACATCTTCTCTACATTACGCAGTTTCAAAGTGTGAGTTGATATTGACTAAGAAACCACGATATAGTGCATTTTACTTTTATTCTAGTTTAATAAAACATGCCAATTTATTTTAGTTAGAAATATGAAATCCACAAGCCATTAAAAAAAAAATGTAATACAGAAATAATCAGATAACCTTACTTTTACAAATGTCCTCTCAGGTATGTGAATAAGGTCCTGGTGCAGGATTTACACACTGAGCAGAAATGGCATTGTCTGTGTAACTCCTGGCTTGCCATAGACATCGGTGAATGCACTTTGGATAGAGTGTTTCCTGTTGCCACAGAGATGGAATTGAAAAGGTCTAGGTGAGAGCTTTCTGTGCCTGAATGATTGTACGCTCACAGCATATAAATCACACACATGTAAACACACACAAGAACAAATGTGTGTGCATATACGCTATACACATCAGGCTATACCTGATTCAGGCCTGATGTTTCAAAAGTTTTCTTAAACTAAAAAAAATTGATGGTTCTGCATTACAAAATCATTAAGACAATGTCCTATTCTTTTACTGATATACAGTACAGCTGAATAAATTCCAATTAAATATATTGTAAATAAGTAAAATACAGTAAGTACAGATATGTTTATTGTATTTATTTATTGTGTATCACACTTTATCACAGCACCCAATTCAATTTAGTTGAATAAAATAAAGCTACATTACCTTTTTCGTTGAAGCTTTTATCCTAAGATATTCAGTAAAATCCTAATCAGTCCAATCCAGTGACATTATTCCAATCAATCAATGTGCTGTGTGTTGTTTTCCAGTAACATATTCTACACAAAAACATCCAAGGATTTCAATGATGGCCACCTGTGGTTCTCTGTGGTCAACCGACCTGCCAGCAGCACGTTCACTCGTGTACAGAGAGTGTCCTGCTGCTTCTCTTTGCTGCTGTGCACCATGCTAACTAGCATTATGTTCTATGGAGTCCCTAAGGAGCCCTCTGAACAGACCATGGACCTAGGTAAAGACCAACCAGTTGCTGTTAGAAGACATGTTGGTTATGGGTCTGCTGTAAATATAATTTCCATAACTTAACAGAACTCAGGTGACAGGTTAAATATATAGGTAGACAAATCACATAGTGTAACTGTAAAGTCTCGGCCACAATCACTTCATTACTGCAGTATTTTTAATCGGTTGGTTTGAAGGTAACTTTTGGTTACCCATGCAAACATTTGAGAAATGTGTCTTTAGAGAAAATAATTGTAATTATTGTTTCTGTGTAGCAGTTTTTAAAGAATCTATTTTTCCATTTGTCTACAGGTCATTTTCAGTTCACCTGGAATCAGTTGATGATCGGAATTGAAAGCTCTCTGATTATGTTGCCTCTTAATCTCCTCATTGTGAGTATCTTTAGATACACACGTCCTCGAGAGAATTCCTGTTGCACATCCAAACCAAAAACTCTAAGGAAAAAGGCAGCTCAAATACTTACCACACAGACCATGACCTCTCTGAAAGATGTTAATGGAATCACTGTTAACTCTGTCCTTGAGGTAAATATAATAAAATCATTCTGTCATTATTAACCTTGTCTAAATACAATAGCAACTTTCTTTCCTGCACCTATACAGTATTTGGCCAACTTGCCAATCGCTATTGTGAGATTCTGATGAAGAAATTTTATAATTACTGTTCTTTTTTATTACAAATAACCTCTTGATATCAAGGGTCTATCAACATTGTTTTTTATGTATTTAATATTTTCTTGTAAATACATTTATACATTTATACAATTATTTTATTTAGTAAAAACATTTTAGCAGCATATGCCTTAAATAACAATAGTAATAATACAATTATATAAGCATTTGCAAATAAGTTAAAGAATATTTCAATATTTGAATAAAACTATAACACGCCATAAATATAAAGCATGTAGTTTAGCTGCGTAGAAATGCGGCAAGTGATATCAATAAAGGATATCAGAAAATGGTTTGACCCCAGTTGCTCCACCCAATTCATGGTCATGGTAATTTTGGATGACCATGACCACCCTCAAACTTTAAATCTGAAAAAGCTGTTTCTGCATCGTCAAGCACATCCTCTTATGAACAACAGCATATATGGTCTCTTTGTTATAGCCTATGTGGGTGAGTTTGTATAAAAACATATTATAAAATACAGTATGTGCATCTAATATGAAAACATGCGCATCTAAGTAATCCAGGTAAATGTAAATCTAATAAATGTGCCCATCCATTGAAATCCAATACCATTCTGTTGAACTTAGTCTGATGCTGGCTCTGATGTGAGCGAGTGTGTTTGTTTAATATGTCAACATTTTAAAACCACCAAAATATATACAATATTCTAACATATGCATATTACTCTCTCAGGATATCTCCAGAATCTGCCATTTGCTTTCTAGGACAATGAAAATCAGCCTGCCACTTGAGCAGTCAGAGTTAAAGCCTGGACAAGAGGACATCAGTGCTGGTCTCTGTACACTGGAGCATTTAATCAGAAAACATAGCAGAGGAAGCAACATCATAATCACTCCATCCACGATGCAGGGGTCTCACAAACATAATCTATACCCTCTTCTGCCAGGTGTGTCTAAATGGGCCTACATTATTTTATGGCTTTTCAACTGATTGCCTATTTTTTCCCCAACCATTTAGAAACAATTGATTACACTGACATTTCAGCCTGAGCTATTAAACGGGCGGATTAAGTGATTCTGGGGCCCCAGGCGAAGACTAGTATGAGGCCCTCTTCACTCGTCTCATCCAGCTGCTGTTCATGTATGCTAAAGTGTGTAAATACGATCGGGCATAACTGGCTATATTTAGACTGACTGGCTGATCAACAGTCAACGCCCATCATGGTGCACACTGGAATTATAGCGTGTGGCAGGGTGCGCCATAGTATAATTCATGTTATCATTCATCGGCCCAACCCAACTGTATTAGTCTACCTATTTCAAAGTTGGTGATAGTTTACAGAATTTCCTCTACATTTGGTATTGTAAAAGTTTTATTTTTCCTATTATTTATTTAAATGTGTGGTAAGTAATTCTGAAGAAAGCTTGTTGATATTTGAACTCAATCAAAACAGAAACACCTCTCCCTTCCATGCCATAAGATGCTTTCTCAAAGGCTCCGCCCTACATATTGGAAACACACCGGTTGCTTACTATACCTTTAACTTGACAGTCACAACATTTTGATAATTTACAAGTTCTCATATTTGCAATATAATAGAGCAGTTGATTTTTTGATGGTATCTTGTGATAATGCTCCATCATCAGGTTGTAAATCTATTACACACTGAATTTCAAACTAAAGCTTGACTTGAAAAATTACAATAGGATATTTACCCCAAATAATTTGATCAGTGATCATCATGATCAGTGAAATGGGCCATGTCGAACTCATAATCCACATCGCGATTCGCTCTTTCTTTACCGGGTCCGAAGATACTAATGTACGGGAGTTGTGTCACACATAGGCAGGCTACAGTACAAGCAGCACACTTGACTTGCCGTATCATCAGATTATTGCGGAGAGTTTAATTTAGCAAATAACAAATTTTTATCTTTATACCCAACTCTGTTACTGTGAATGTATTTCTTTTTGCTAACTTTTTTAGTAACTAATTTAATTCACTCACTCACTACAGTACATCTCTCTGAAACTGACATGACACGCATTGCTAGCTCGTAGATGCGCACTGCGCTGCACAGTGGCACTGCTAAAATGGAATACTGGGGGCCCCAGGCAGTTGCCTGCTTTGCCTAATAGCAAAGGCCGCCTATGCTATTACTGTTCATATGAACCAGGATGTGTGGGATGGACTTGGATTGAGGATTTAGTTATTTCTGTAGTAGTTTCAATTGGAAAGAGCTTTCTGGTACAAAATCGACCACAGGCAGAATAAAGGATAATTTACAGTATCTTGTGTATACGCCCCCCCACCAAATACAAGAATGAGTAGTGGCAAAATATGAATAATTAACGTAACAGGAAGAGAGTTTACTGTACCATTGTCACATTATGTAACAGTCATATTATGTAAAATCTGAAAGGATCCTTAAATAATTTAGTTTACAAGGCTCATTGGATCCATTAGCTAGCTAGCAAAGTGAAACCGTAGACACTAATGCATTCATAATGAACAGTGTTCAAAGCATTTCCATAGATAGCTGCGGAGCAATTGACACCTTTATAATGCTTGGCCCTTCTGAGTGCATACAGTATACAGTGCAGTTGTATCATTCTCTCGAATATTAACTGAAGACTATAGCTCTAAGCCAAGACCTATAGAAATGCCTTGAGTGACTTCCAGGTAACTGTGAAAAAGGTCAGCTAAAAATCTCCCTGATGCAGTCAGCATGGCATTTAACTGTAACTCTGTTGCCATTGGTAGGCGTAGAGACCCCAACAGAAGTTGAGAAGAACAGCATAAGAACCCAGTATCTGTACAGACAGCTGTGTCACATCGATAAGAAACTGAGTCTTCTGGGAGGCTCTGGCTTTCCCAACCGTGAAAGCTACACCGAGGCTGTACAGCAAGTCCAGACAATCAAAGGTCTTCTCAAGGATGATATCTCAACCTCCAGCCACATGCATCTTGACCAGCTCACTCCAAGGTGAGCATGCAGCTTCAAGCAGAGAGTAAAATATTTCATATATTACCTTATATATAACAACAATATGCATTTTTCATTTTACAATTAAAAATAAATGTACTGCAGAACTGATTAAATGTAAAACGTGAGACAAATTAACCATTTATTAAAGGTGTAGTCAGCCATAGGTGTAGTTTTTCGGGGGGATGCAAGGGATGTGCCCCCCTCAATATTTAGGACAAGTGTATTTGTCCCCACCCCCCCAATAAAAACATGAAAGACACACTGACATGATATCACTTACTGCCTGACGATATCAGAGTAGTAGTGCATTATGCTGCTCATTGAACCGCTCGACAGTGTAGCCGTAACCTAGAATAGGCCTGCCACACTATTGGTTCACTGTTATGTTATGTTGGATATGTATTGTGCACATTGTGCATCCCATCCACACGGCCTTACGCCGGCATAAGGCACTGATGCACTACTTGCCACCTTCAACTGCTACAAGCTCTGCCGGATGCACAAGGAGACGGGGGAGGAAGGGGAGGAGGGGGATGTTAGATGCAGAAGGAGTGCTATAAACCAAACCGACAGTTCCGTGATCTCGTTCTACAGTAGTAGTTTTATTAGGTTATGGATTAAATGTGTAGTAGACTATTATTATCAGCTACTGTATATAGTTTAGCCTACAGTAGATAATCCATAACACAGATGTTTTTAATATACAGAAAGATTTGATCATGAGCATGTGCTATTAAAATCCAGGGGTTAATACATTAATATTAATGTATTTATATATCATGTACTTCCCTCATAGAAAAGAGAACAGAAGAGTAGGTTATATCATGCCTATATGTGTGTTGAGGATTATGCCTAAAGCATTACACGTGTTATATTACCCTTACTGCATTATATTACATATATTTTTAATTGTTCCAGCGTTCCTGTATTGAATGATTTCCTTTAAATATATAGATATTTCTAGTTTACATTGATGCAGAAAATACACGCATTGTTCCATAAGAATTCTCCAGAATGCAGAAAATTAAGTGTTTTATTCTCAAAATTGTTGACCCCCCCTCCCCCCCTGCTTTATAAGTCCCCCCCCCTCCCGTTTATGCATTTCGATGTGTGGAGTGGCGCCGCAGAGGGATATTATTTGACTTGAGCTTGAAGTTAGCAAGCGTGCTTGAGAATGACTTTAACAGTTTCTCACCTGTTCTTCACAGCAGCCAACTAGTAAAGGAGATTGATGGGAATGGGCCGAAGGCCAAAACATCGTGCTGCCATGGGGGTCTACCTTGGTATTTTGTATTTGTGGGCTGGTTACTGGTTATTGCCAGCAGCTGTGTGGCAGGGTTCTTCACCATGCTGTACGGGTTGCAGTTTGGCAAGGAGCGTTCCATAAGCTGGTTGATCTCCATGGTGATCTCTTTCTGCGAAAGTGTATTCTTCACTCAGCCTCTAAAGGTCCAATTAATAATAATAATAATTTTCCATTTTATATAGAATTATTTACATTTTAATTTGAAGCATTTAATTTCATAGCCCCTTCTATTTATTTGCCATTATATAAACGTTCAAGTAAATTCTCAAAACTACTATAAAATAATACCACTTTTACCACTGAAAACGTTATCAGCTTGTCTTTTCAGTATAAATAATAGTAATACTGTACTTTCTTAATACAGGTGATATGTCTGGCGATCTTCTTTGCTTTTGTCCTTAAGAAAGAGGAAGAAGAAGACTGTGAGATCACAGAGTTTGTAAAACCAGGTACAGTATGTACCACCTGAATGTAGGTGATGCATTTGCCACACTGCAAAACACTGTAAAACCACATATTCTAAAAGATATATTTGACAATTATACTAGAATTTATAAAAATCTTAAAGGAAAAAAAGAAAAACAATAGTGCAGCAACACATTACATTACATTTTCTTTGAAAAAGTAAAAACCTTCTTCATTGCAGCTGATCCTAAGATAACACAGACCGGCTGGAGGAATAGCAGACTGTACAAGCCACCACCAGTTGTGGACATTGAGAGGATGAAGCAGAACAAGATCAAGGAACAGAGGGCTTTTGCCCTCATCAGAGAGATTTTGAGTATGAGAAACTCAGAGGGCCCTATTTTACACCTGGCGCAGTTGTCATTTTTTCTGCCGTTAAAATAGCAACGTGGATTTGGACACAGCCTAAATCCGTTTTGAGCCTTGTGCTTAAGGGTACAGTCACACATGCGCGAAATTGGTCAGCAGTCAGCAGACAATATTCGCCTTCCATTCACTTCAAGTCACAGTTCAACACAGCTGAACTGTGACTGCTTATTTAGCAGCCTAAACCTACAGCAAGGATGCGGTGTCTAACAATAGACGTCTAAGCCAGTTTTGTACACAATCTCTAAGCCCATAGGGCCTCATGTACGTATGTTACCGAGCGCAACGTAAGGCCTGGTTCATAATCTACGCAAGCTAGGTGGACGCGATCTCAAACTAAAGTGCGACGCGTGTATTTTTAGCGTGTCAGTTGGTGCTCTGAGCCAGTTCAGATGAAACGGCAGGCGCGCTTGCGTTGCGTTACGAAAACGAGGACAACACATTTTGCTACGCAAGTACGCATCAAACCCTCCTCGCGTAACTCGATGCTCGTTTGCTTTAGCTCGTTTGCGTCCGCGTAGATTGCGTAGACTATGAACACTGGCTGTGTTCACATTTCAGGCTACTAAATGTGAACACAGCCAGACCGCAGACAGTGCACGCTGTGCCATCGCATTTTACTTCACCACCATCACTTAATCAGCGCTAGGCACTGCCCTCTGTGTAGACACTGAGTATGTTCCAGACATATCCGTAAGTTGCGGTGCATGAATGCAATGGAACAGCAGACTCAGAAAAAGAAAACAAGTTTAACCATCATGAACTTGAATATCGTCAAACCAAGAGATAACAGGGGCACTTTGCTCTATCCTTGCGCTTTTCCTCCCATTTCTGTGCGACACTCCCAAGCTCCCCTCAACCCTCCCATCCTGCACATGCATGAATAGGAAAGTGTAACTTGCGGTCCTGTGTTTTTTCTGCAGGCAGAATAGCGTTTTAGCCATGTGCACATACAATGCCATGATTTAAGTTAAGCCTAAATCGGGCGCTAACACGTTAGTAGGCCTACATGAGGCCCTAAGCCTCTAAACCTTCCCATCTCCCTTCATCAAGCCTGTACTTTTTGTTTTCCCTTTCCCTTGCAAAAATGCAGTCCTTGTTGATTAAAAATAGTTTTAGTGGTCCTGTTATGAGAGAGACCGATAACTGTAACTTGTGAATGTGTTTCAGCTTACATTGGGTTTCTGTGGATCTTGCTGTTGGTGGCATATGGACAGAAAGATCCCAATGCATTTCTCCTAAATCAACACATTCAGCAAAGCTTTACCAATGGTTACTCTGACAGCATGAGTCTCAATGACGTGTTCAACTGGGCAAACACCACGTTACTCAGCAACCTTTTTGGAATTTATCCTGGTAATGTATTTATATTTGAACAGAAATCATCAGATTTATCCAGACTAAATGTTCTTTCTGATTCTCCGGGTTGCCTAATGTACATGTACTTGGAATGTTGAATCACTACTTCTGTGTTTTTATGCAGTAAACTCTACCATGGGTTAAGAAATCCCTTGTAAAAATACTTGGCAAATTAAAATGCCACAAATGTATGTCTGATGTCAGACATAATGATTTTTTAATTATAATAGAGTGAAAATAGCACTCTTCTGCGTGGCTTACCTCATATTTATTAATGGTTGGAGGCCAACACATTGAAATAAGTGATCCACAGTGGGACCTAAGATTATTTACAAAACATAAAGGTGTATTTTTCTGACCAATTGAGCTGAAAAATTACTGACTAAAGCCAAGAGGAATATTAACATATCATACATGTGCGTTACAGGATTCATCACAGATGGTAACTCCAAGCTGGTGGGAAACGCTCGTATTCGCCAGGTGCGGGTTCAGAAGAACTCATGCCAGATTGCTCACTCCATGCAGCGTCTTGTGCCTGAGTGTGACTCGCTCTACTCCTGGGAGACAGAGGACATGGGCTCCTATGGGCCAGGATGGAACCTCTCCATGGGGGAGGATGTGTCACAGAGTCAGCCCACTGCCTGGAAGTACCAGACGCAGGCTCAGCTCAGGGCCTATCCTATCTGGGGTATAATGGCACTCTACAGGGGAGGAGGCTTTGCAGTGGAGCTTGGACCAGATTTGGAAAATGCTAGCAGGTAGACTGGTTTGTAATGGCTCAGTAGACTTCTCACACATGCACAGACTCGCATAATTGTTTTTCTGCTTGTTGTGCAATTTCACTTTCTGCTAGCAAAGCTGAATTGCAACAATAACTAACTAAACTATAATGAAATAAAGTAAGATTTTGTAAATCAACCACCTGCAAACCCAAGTACTCTACCTTTTCAGTGCACTTTTCTACTGGAGCCAACTGGTCTTCCATTGAGAAGCCCATTGACAAATATGTTGCATGTCTTTGGGAACGCGTTCATGTGTTTGACAGAGTAGGTAGATTCCTTGTGTCAATCAGAAAAAGAAGCCCTGCCTGTTTTAGCTGGCAAAATCAAAATAATCTTACAGTAGTGCACTCACTGTATAGAGGCATGGGCTATCAACCAGAGCAGATTTTCTCACAGAGCATTCCAATTATTGATAGCTGATGGATGTCTATGACATTTCCCAGTAAGCAATGGCCGTCCATGGATGTTGAAAACCAATTGATATCTCGTCCACCAGGCGTGGCCCTACTTTCGCCTTCTTATCAACTGATGAAAACGGGTAATGAGAAAATTGCTACAAATATAGATGTTTCAATTAAACTGTTTAATGGAATATTTAGACTCTTTGGGCAAAAATACATGTAAATGAAGAAATTATACAACCTTCAATACACAGAAAAACATGTTTATTCATATTTCATAAGAACTACTTTTTCCAAACTGGCAATAGTACAGCGGAATCACATGTAGCAGCAGTTCGTATTTCGCATGTGACGAAGGACTCTACGCAGCGTTTCTTCGTTCGTACGTTTTAGATTAATTTGGTAAGTGCTGTTCATTAATTGTACAAATATAAATGTTTGTAAGTTGTTTATTCAAGTGAACATGAACTTTACTGTGTATGGTAGTATGCTGTCGTCTTGTCCGAACCAACATTTTCTAGCACGCTACAGTATATTGTCACGTTAACGAGTACCCGGCAGAGTTAGCTATATCGCTGTATCATACCTGTATAGTCCAAAACAGAAGGCCTAAAGTCAGTTTTCAACGAAGATTAGTTTGATATTTTTGGAACATTAAAGATCAGTTTTATCATGTGAACAAATATCTTTGGTCAATTTGTTTGATTTTTGTTGCAGGGAAAAATATTGTCTTTGCCGTGACTTTAAAAATCCATACCATTACTGTAGATGCACGGCACGTGCACTGGGGGATGGGGCTTGCACCTGCCCTTTTCCCAAAGAATCAAGTGTCCCTCTCTCAACATTCATTTAATAAATAATTATATACAAAAATGTGCCTTTAAATCGAAGTCAACATGACAACATGAATAAACTGTTTAATGGAACATATGAAAATTCAATCTTTATTTGCCCAATTTGTCCCATGTTTTTTTCCCTAGTTAGTTTTGCTCCCCGCTATAAAGCGCAAATGTTCATTTTCTTAACATGTTTTTAAATGTGGTTTAAAATAAAACCAACCTAAACTCTTTGTAAATACCAAAAATAGAAAATATCTATTGTGAAATAAAAAAAATTGCTACAATATGCATTGTTGTCTTTCATCCATTTTAATGTAATTTTACTTTGGTAACTAATGCAGAACATTGAAAATATGTCTGTGTGGAGGTTGAAAATGCGTTGATTTCAAGGGCATAAATGAAAGTTGACAAGACGTCATTTGAGGACGTGTATTTAACGGCCTGAAAAGACATCTGGTAAACTTTAATTTATGCCCCTGAAATCAATGGCTTTTCAACGCCAAAGTAGCCGTCTTTTCAACGTTGAATGGCAAAATGTTTACTGGGTTATAAGTGTTTTAAATCTTTCTACTGCTTGTTGTTTTTAATTTTGCATCTCTGTGGTCGAATAAAGTCTCAGCTTTGTTTCTCTGCATTTAGTTTTTTTGGCTGTTAATGTTTATCTGTACCCCCCCCCCCCCTTCCTTCCTCCCACCTCCCCAGTTTTTATTATTTATTTACATTGCATTACATTTGACACTTCCTCTTGCCAGACCATGGTTGCAAATAAGACATTTTTTATAACCAATTTTACTGGTTAATTAAAGGTTAAATAAAAATAAATAAAAATATAGCTCTACAATCCTACATACAGCTAATTTTAGCTTCTCTCTCTTTTTGTGGCCACATGAAAACTATTAATAACTCGCCACATTCTATCACATACTGTATAAATATGCATTAATTCAAATATAGACCATCTGTTTCAGACTTAGCATTAAAGTTGCTTAGATAGCCAGGAGATTAATATTTACAACTAACACCAGGCCTAACTGTTTTCTTGCACAATCTGTCAACAGTACGCTTCAGTACCTTTTCAGCAACACCTGGCTTGACAGCTACACAAGGGCCATCTTTGTTGAGTTCACTGCGTACAACGCTAACGTCAATCTCTTCTGCATTGTCACGTTAATGCTGGAGACCTCAGCCATAGGTAGGTATAGGTTTAAAAGTGTGTTGTATTGTATTTGAAATGTGTTTGTTGGAGATTGTAATTTTTGGGCTTAAACTATATCAGAACTGAATACAACATTGAACTATTCTTGCTATATTTCACCGAATAATTGAAAGCGATTTTGCCTCAAAAAGCAACTCGTAATTTTTTATTTGTAATTTGTAGGAGCATTCAACTTCAAAAGTGAACTGCACGTTGTTCGACTATATCAGTCCACTGGTGGCCTTCCCATCGTTGTCATGACTTCTGAAGTTTTATACTTCCTGTTTATCCTATATTACATGTTCCTTCAGGTAAACATCACTGTGACTGGTCAATAATTTTTTGTACTATACAATACTTGTTTAATAACCTCATAACAATTTTTATTTTAAAATGTATCCTTAATTTACATCTTAAATAGTCTAGTTTCATTATAAGGGATATAATCAGTTATTTAAAGATGAGCTGTAAAGATGAGAGCAGTAGGCTTGAATGATTCAAAGGGGACAAATGCAACTGAAAATCGTACTTCTTAATACATTGTAGCGTTTTATACATAACAAGACTTAATACACATAAAATGTGATGCTTTACAAATAAGACATATGATAAATGGGGGTTTACATAGATCTATAGGGGTCAAATCACACAAAATGACAATAAATCGTTTCAGCCAAGTCTGCAGCCTCTTCAATTATAGTACATGAAAGATGTATGAAAGACTCTTTGAAGTTCACCTTTAAAGCCCTCCTTCAGAATGACTATATGACACATAGTCATGTTTACAAATGGGTGTATTATCATTTGTGGCGGTCATGCCTCATTTAATCTTTTCTCAGGGCAAATTGTTAAAGCAGCAGCGATGGGCTTACTTCAGGAGCAAGTGGAACCTACTAGATCTGACTATCATTCTGCTCAGCTGGGGTGCCTTGTCTGTCTATATTAAGAGGACATTGCTGGGGAACCAGGAAATGGATTACTACCATAGCCACAAAGACCAGTGAGAATTATGTTTGCTTCTTCACAATCAAAAGCAATATTCCTACACAAATATTTGGTTCATATTCCTATATAATATGGCTACACAAACAAGAGCCCATGGTCATGAGAGAGAATTTTCTTTTACCAAGCCATTATTCAGTCTGTCATTGTCTGCTATAATGACTTGCAAGGTTTTGCAAATGTGGATCTGGTTAACGCACAAAGGAGCTGAATATCTTTAAACTGTATCATCTTTAAATCTATCTTTAAAATCATCAAGGGCATTGCCTACTGCCTTTTAGAAATGTTGGCAGGAATTCATGAGCCTAGCACCTGGCTGAAAGCATACATACATACATATGTATATGATTACATAAGTCTACTGAACAATGGTGCCATAACCTCATAACATTTAGTTAATTGTGTGTGGTGTTAAACCCGGCTTGTAAGGCCGCAACAATTACATTTGTGAACTTCACTTGTGATTACAAACTTCAATTTAGGCTTCAACCACAACCCACAGTATTCAACATACACGTTGTGGCACTCAAGATATCACAATTACATGAAGTCTACTAACCACCCGTGTGTTTTGACACTTTATTTTATATCATTAGAATGCTTCTTTTGTTGAAGTTGGGTGGAGCTATGATGAGGTCTTAAACATACTAAAATGCTAAAGAAAAGGACTGATATAGGAGAGTCGTGTTGTCAATCTGTGTGTTTTGTACATGCCCACACAGTCCAAACATGTACTCAGCCACAAAAGAGAACCTGAGTGGGTTACAGGGCCTTTTTAATGTATCATTGCCAACTGCATATAAGCAGTGTAAAACTTCATCTTGTCAAATATTTGGGAGGTTGTTTTTGCATGTTGTTGTTATTATAAATGTAATCTTTATATTGTATATCTCCAGTAGTCATTAGCTACTGGCTTTAAACCTGTATTTCTTTCCTGTATATCTAGATTTGTCAGTTTTTATGAGACAGCAATAGCCGACACAACACTGGGCTATTTGATTGCCTGCCTGGTCCTGCTGGCTTCAGTCAAACTGTGGCACCTGCTCAGACTGAACTCTAAGATGAATATGATGACAGCTACACTGCAACGAGCATGGACTGAAATATCAAGCTTCCTGCTGATAATTACAGTCGTGCTCCTGACCTATGCTGTTACGGTGAGAATATACCAGTGCCATATTTTTAATTTGAATAGTGAGAATACATTAAATTTCCTGTCTAAAAAATTATTGCTGAAGCACAGGTGCAACCAAGAGGTGTACTGTACTCATTTGCAGTTTGTAGAAATTAAATTAATACCCTTTCAAGCAACTGTTAACTTTAGCAATTAAAAAACTGCTAACTATTTTAGAGCCTGTGTGTTCTCGCAAACAAATATAAACCAAATACGTGTATGCAGGGATGTAACTACAGGGTAACTGGTGATCACATTGGGGCCCTTTTTAAGAGGCCTTTTCAGACAGGACGCGAGATGCGCTGCGCTTGCCGGCGAGTTGACCACAGATTTATCCAGACCCTTCGGACCAACACGTTCTCTTTCCTGAGTCGTCAAATATTACAGCTTGGTCAATGGCCTTTCTTAGTTAAAAAGCCTTTAGAGTGTTAGGGTGAAGACTTTTGTCATTTAATGTCTGAATCACTACCTATCCTGCATTGAAGCCCAGTGTTGCCTTGTTACACCACTGAGTGTATATAAAATATATAAAATATATAAAATATCAGTCATCAATACATTGACTGTTGAATATTTCTTCATAACAATTTTGCATGCACCTACGCATATTGGGACTTACCATGTTGTTGAGATATGCATTGGGCACCACATGGTGTGTGGACAACTTATAATAACCCATGTCACTTAAAATATAAGTAATAACCCACGTATAGCCATAAGAACAAACCACACCTCACAAAACGAAGGAAAAAGAAGAATATATATATATATATATATATATATATATATATATATTGTGCACATATGCACAGCTATGCATCACAAGTAGGAAGGGCTGTGAGCTGTACACAGGGACATTGGGACATTTAAATAAAAAAATTAATAGAAGTTAATGTTCCAATTTAAAGGATCAGTGGCGCATGTCACTAGTGGACAATAGACAGCCAGAGTCCAATGGATGCAGCACCAATTTCAGCACCAATTTCAGAACATGAGATTAAATTGAACAATAGTGACATCTTCTGTAATAATCACTGTCAACAGATGACATGCACTATGTAAAAAAGATATTGTAATTGTTTCCAGTGAGCGAGAACACATTATACTGTAACCAATCACATTAATTAAATTTTTAACTAAATTTATTGTTAGGATCAAGTATAATAATATTTTGAGTTATTAAAAATAAATATGAAACTATATTAGTGGTAATCATGTGTGCCTAGTATGACATGGCAGACACATCAGACCACTTTTTCAGTCTCAACTTCAAATTCCATCAACTTCTAGCAAAGTATATTTAATTACTTATTTGTGTGATTAAAGATTTGTAAACTTTCAGTTTTTTCTTGCATACAGTAGATAATAGGGAGAAAAACTGCATGGTGCCAAATTGTGGAATTGTTTTATTGTACAATACAAACACCTAGTTCAATACACAACACAATGTATTGTGTGTCATCTGTTAAAGTTAATTAATACACAATATTACACCCTGGTACAGTTTTAACCTCCTGTACCAGTGTGGTAGCATTCATTGGACTCTTCCATTTGCCCATTAATGACTATTTGTCACCTCTATGATGTCAAGACATCTTTTCTTGTCAATTTGCATTTTTAAAATTGAATGTAAAATTATGCATAATTAATAGCTTAAACAAAGTTTTCTGTTGTTGTTTTGTCAGTGTTTTTATTTCTTTTTTTAGTTTTGTGTGTTTTAACTTTCATTAACATATTTTAATGCAGTGTAATGTGCTGTATGGCTGGAGGATAGCATCGTACAAAACTCTCATAGATGCTATTCTGACGTTGATCTGTTTTCAAGTGGGCATATTCAACTATGATGAGGTTTGTATCTCTTGTCAATATAAGATATCATTCTAAAAAGCATTGCAAAAAGTCATTTTTGGTCAGTTAGGAATTCATGGCAACTCACTTAATATAATAAGAAACAATGTTTAGCAATGCATACTGTATTTGATGTATTCATTCAATCACACTTGCATAAATTATCTTGGTTAATTATTATTCTATTATTTGTTACTTTTTGATACGGATACTGTATCAAATTGATAATTTTATGTTGATGAGTTTATGATTATGTATTCTTTGTTCTATCCCTAAAATATGTCCACAACTTTATATTTTGCAGGTTCTGGGCTGCAGTCCAATAATCGGTGGCTTGCTCATTGTTTCCTGTGCTGTGTTCATGACTTTTATGGTTCTGAACCTTTTCATATCAGTCATCATCACTGCATTCACGCAGGAGCGGCTCTCTCACAAGGTATACATTCTAGGGCTTTCCCGAACACCATTTTTCGTTTTAGGGCTGTCCCAAACACCATTTTACAGGTTTTGAATACTTGATGGTTTTGCCGAACGAGTATTCAAATACTCGTTCTCAAAAACACCATTAAAAACACTCAACTAGAATTAATGTTTCATAACCTTTTGCAGGTTTTCAATAGCACATAACTACAACAGCAAGTACAATCAACACTTTTAACTTTGAGTCAACTAGTCAAGTCAAGTCAGCTTATTTATAAAGAACATTTAAAAACAGCAAATGCTGACCAAAGTGCTGTACACATCAATGCAAGTAACAATTAATAAATAAAATAAAACAATAAAACACAATGCACAACAAACAAGACAGTTTTAGCATAGTGTCCCAGAACTTACTTGAATGCTAAAGAGTACAAGTCTGTCTTTAGAAGAGATTTAAATGTCTCAATGGTGGAAGATGATCTAATAGAAAAAGAAAGCTCGTTCCACAGTCTTGGGGCCACAACAGAAAAGGCACGATCACCCTTAGTTCTCAAACGCGACTGTGGAGCAGATAATAAAAACTGTTTGGACTACTCAAATATGAAGTGAGTAGTAGTCCACCAGACCAACAATAACAGTATGCATAGTCAAAAAACAATCAAAAACTATCTTGTTACATTTGCAAGCTTCCAGACAATCCAGTAAAATATTGAGTCCAAAACACATTACATTAATAATAAATACTTCATGGCCTGATATTGCATTCATTTTATATTAGCCGGCAGATGTATTCTTCCATTCATAGCTTCAGTGAGCCCACATAAACATAGCCATGCTCTCAAAATGGCCACTTGGACTGACACGTCAATTGACCCAATCAGAGCTGTCCAAAAACATATATTAACCAATAAAAGTGTGTGTTGAATGAATAGCCCCACTCTCATCTTACAGACAGACAATTGCAATAGATTTGGGAGGGAATGACATGAACATGTGGGTTTATACAGAGACAATATGGATTAATGGGAAACCATGCATGCATGCATAATGTAAAAAACATTTATACTTGAATCCAAATATTTAAAATCGAATACATAACCAACGCATGAATACCGAAATAATCAAGTATTTAGGGCCAGCCCTAATACAGTAAATAAAATAAAAAATTGTATATATTGTTTTTCAATTAAATCTAACAAAGTCAAACAGGAGCAATACACACAAAACACAATAACAAATAATAAATAATACAAGCCCTCACCACCACCCCCCCACCCCTTCCCGCAAGGCCAAAAATAAAAAAGGAACTTGGCTAGTTGATTGGCAGTAGTAATTACAGTATACAGGTACCGTACAATCAGGTCACTAGCAAAAAAAGTTTTCTACAAAATGACATCATATCTATGTAAACCTTTGTGGGCCTTATGCAATTTATAGCAGAGTTATAAAGACTAGAGGATTTCAAAAATTACAGAATAACAACGTCAGCCTTGATATTACACTATTATCTTTTGGATTAGATAGGTTGAAGTGGGGACAAAGTACACATTTGTTATCAGTATTATCATTCTATTATAAATAATATCATAACAATAAATCTAGTCTAAACAGTTATTCCGATATCATTCATTATGACATCTACTATCCAGTATTTATCATTATACTGTTAAATAACCCTTGAAAATATGTGAAAAGCTACAGTAGGCCTACTGTAAATGTTAAATAATAAATGTATTTATTTTCTCATTCCACAGCCTTCAGAGGAGGAGGAGATTGTAGACCTGATGTTCATGAAGCTCTGCAGTCTGTTCGGAGTCAAATTTAAAGACACAAAACCATTCCTGGCTTGACACATACAGCACCACTGATTATGTCCTTAACAATTAAGAGAATATCATCAATAATCCATAGCTTCACATTATAGATAGCCTACATTTCTGTTTGTTGTTCATATACCATACCATACGGGTGCATGCATATACTTTATTCATAGATAAATAAATAGCTAGGAAATCAAGAGACATATTGTCAAAGAAAATTACAAAGGTATACAGTAAGTGATTGTAAGTGAAAACACTTTTTTCAAATGCATCAAATATATCTTCATAGTCCTCTCTTTTATCGTTCTCTGTGCCCTGGCTCCGTAAATAGGAACTCAGACAAATGGTGTAACACACAACAACAATATCCTAGCTTTTGCAATGTTTTTCCAACGTATGAAGCAGAGCTTCGGAGGGCACACCTTATGGCATTAAAGGGAGAGGTGTTTTTGTTTTGATTTGAGTTCAAATTTAGTAAGCGTGTCTTTAACTCTTTAACTATACAAGTACTTTTTACCTGAGTTTAAGTGTTATAATTGTGTAAAATAAATGTAGAATCATATACATTCATTTTTTTATACTAAAGTCTTTTCTCACTTAATTCACCTTTTCAGTATAGGTCAACAGGTTTGAAGTAATAAGTCAAGCACACACCCCACACACTTTCACATCTGGATATTTCATCCAGCAATGAACATACATTTTACTGGGAGGTCAAAGTGCTTACCTGTAGACAGTCACATACTGTAATGGCAATTATTGGAAAATAGTTAACTGACGCATTTGTCTGTGCAACTATACTGTATCCAATGCATTGACATTTGCTTGTATCACAATAGAAAGCTTATTCACACCACGGCTCCATAGGAAATGCTTCTGTCTCAAAACAAAATAAGGGTTTTTAGGGGATTTATTTTAAACGCTAGGCATACAGTATGCTTGTCTGATTGTCTCTCCTCTCAAAAAAAATTAAGGAACAAAAACACAAGCACTTACAAAATATAGGATGTCTAAGTGGGAATATGATGCAGCATGCAGAGTAGTGTGTGACAGTGGGCGAATAGTGATTTATCAAAGTGCAGTATTTTGCACTATTGCACACCAGACGTGGGGCTGAGGACGGGGCTGTAACAGCATATCAGATACTGGGCAAAGGTCCTCAACGTGAATGTATTTTGTATTTCTCCCAAATATTGTTCACAAATCGGTCTAAATCTGTCAGTGAGAACTTCTCCTTTGCCGAGATAATCCATCCACCTCACGGCTGTGGCACATCAAGATGCAGATCAGACAGCATGGGTATTGCACAGGTGTGCCTTAGGATGGTCACAATAAAAGGCTACTCGAAAATAAAAGGCACACCTCGGCCGCCTTGCACTAGTGGGTCCCGCTTCCCGTCTGAAAAGCCCTTAAAAGTAGGCCACTAACTAAGCCATTAAAATAATTGAAAGATTTATAGTTAAAAGCACATTTATGGTAATGATGTTTTCTGACATTTACATTTTTGGAATAAAATAAGTTTAGGTTCAAATAATTTGGAGAACCCCCTGCAGTACCTCTGAGGACCTCCTGTGGAAGACTTCTGCCCCATGTAATTGAAGGGAGATGTGTTTTTGTTTTGACAAAAGTTCAAATATCAATCTTCTACATCCAGCATCCCTGATTCCACAATCAATGCTCAACCACTCTATATGATTTGTTTGTGTATTCATTTTTGAGTTATATACCGTATATACAATATATTTACAGTATATATTTTATTCAGATTTTGTAATAGACTTAAAATCCAATAAATATTTTGAGTAGTTTTTCATATTTTAAATGTTATGTAACAATGAAAAGTTTTTTTGCATTTTAAAAAAGTCTGCTCTATGAATCTATTTTCTCTATTTCTGAAACATTATCATTGGTTGAATTATGCAATACATTCTTATTAAATTACATTTTAATATTACATTATTCCAACCACTTATAAATGTAATCTGAAATAAATGAATACATTTAAAAGTAGTTTGTTATACTGACTCCAGCTAAAGGTAACTCAACAATGTACATTCAGTTGAGTGAAAGTCTGCCAGAGTCATACCATCTTATTTTCTATGTTGTCCTAAATTATAAGGCAGCCTCATAACTAATAAGTGTACAGTGAAACAGACAATTATTTTTTACAATGTAAGTGCATTAAAAATACAGTATATAGATATATAGGTGTGTAGTCTGGAATTTCACACAGATAAAGGTCTAATAAGAAAGTTCACTTGATTCTATGTTTAAACAGCTTTCTTTGTTAAAATGTAAAGTGTAAACCTTGAAAATTGTCCAAAAAACAAAACAAAACACACTTTAGGGAAATAGCAGGGTATTAGGTAATGGTTTGTTTGGGTTTTAGAGATAATTATATATTTGCAGTGATTGATGAAAGATGTGACATGGACCAGTTTTTTTATGAGCTGGCATTCAATGTATCATCATCACTCGATTATCCTGATAAGATCCCCTGACAAGTATGCAACAAGAAAAAGCCAGCAGTTCATATACTACACCTATAATTTATTGTCAAATAAGTACTGTTCTTGTTTATCTGGTACTGGTCTTAAGTACTGGTGTTGTTTATAGTCTTTGAAAAAGGATGTTTTGTAGAATACTGACTGTGATTTATAGACTGTGCTGTAAGTACAAATGGTTACGTGTGTGCGCCATGGTGTGCACATGTGGAAAATGTCTGTCCATTAGAATATCCTGTTTAATTTGCATTCATGTCTGAATGTTAAAGTAGGTTTAGTTCAGCCGTTGGTGTAAATAAAGCACTGTAAATCTTATCAACTGAAAGGGAGTGTCATGCCATGAAACTACACTTGGGATGTATTTTGAGTTAATTTGACCAGCCAGTAGTGCTGGCCCTGAGGATAAAGGGGTTATTAGAAAGCACCACATTTGTATTTGTGTAAACATTTGATCATAATAGACTGTGGCTTAGATGTTATAGTGTTCCAAAGCCTGTATCTAAAATAAGCAAATGTTTGTCGTTTAGATTGTGTTATTACATTTTTTTGCAATATATCAAGCACAAGCAGCAATTGCATGAGGGATAAATAAAATGAGAATAGAATAGAATAGAATATATTGTATTAACCTAATATCAATAGAGCCAAAAGGTGGTATGTCAATAATGCTGGAGAAAGATTTGTTATTATTTTCTGGTCAGTTTTGACCCGTTTTCAAGTTTAAACGTTTGAAACTTTGATTTTTTTCTTATCAAAACAAGGCTTCATTACATCCTTAACAATTGCCTGATTAAAGCAGTAAAACACATTTTGATCATTACAAAAAAAATTATGCATATATATACAAAAAAAGTTAAATCTGTGGTGTTACAGGTCAAATTTGACCCAGTAATGTTCCTGCAGAAGAATTCATAATAAAGGTTGCCAAACTATTAAATATCAAACAATGACACCAACACAAATATAATAGTAATAATATTTCATAAAAATAGTATAATAATATTGGGTACATTGTTAAAATTGTATTTATTTTTTAATTTTTTTAAGAAAGCATATTGACTTTTCGAATTAAATTCTCGATTTGAATTCGATTGTAGTGACAAGCAACAAGTAATATCCCCAACGTATGATCCCACACACACAACCCCACGTTGTCTTTCACTCACATACACAAAAACACATACAGAGACACATATACATTAGGCATGCACCTACAGTGCATACTGTACAACAGTATCGGACAATATTCGCCCATTGACTGCAATTGGCCTATCAGCAAATATGAGGACTTTCACCGATGCCAGTGGCAAATGTTTATCTGTTGTGTCGCATTAATCTTGCTCATGGCATTGAAGAAGATCCAATAGGTGGTACTATGCTAGCACCCGTAGCAGCAACTGACTGGACTTGGCACGAGCATGGCATAAGAGGGCAATGGGTGCCATGTATATGTGGTTTGTTTTCAAGTAATAGTTGTGCCATGTGGGAATATTTCACCAACACCAGTATTGGAAATTATAGTGGTTTTAGGGAATAATACAGACTTTTCTCCTCCAACATGTTGTCAGTTTTGACCCATAACACAACGAATGTTGCTAATTTGAACACATAAGAAAGTAAAAACATTATATTTTGGGAAATATTGTGTTAATCATCAACCTTTCATGGTATAATATTATACTGTATTTGTCTGTTCTGTTCATCATAAGCAATAAAATACACCAGTTGTGCCTATTTTAAACTATAAAATCCATCTGTACATAATAACATTAAAGTCATTATTTCATACATATAAGATCAAATTAAGTACATATATGGTTAGGGATAAATAATAAGTTCTTATCTTAATACAATATTTTATGTGATTCATGTATTATTTATTTTTTGGTTTGTTTTTAACTTTACTAATGAATTCAAGTTTGACACGCGAACACTAAATGTGTAAACCCAGTTCAAACACAGTTAGGAGGCTTAACTCCATAAGCCATAGGGTGCTCCCTTAGAATCCATTGCTGTGTATAAACACTACCATGTTAACAGTGCTCACACAAAATGGACCAACGAGATATTTGCTTAACTTCTTACCTTTAATGTTAAATATGTATAAAAGAAAAACATTAAGAATTAAATGTTTTGTCTTTTGCTGTTCACTGTAATACAACAGGATGGTATTTGTTCTCAGCGTGTTATTTTATCTGGGCTAATTCTGTAGAATCTGATAGCAGGCTGAGCCTGCCTTACAGATAGGAAAATGGGAATGTCTGTGTGACTGTGAATGCAGACACATGGATGGTAGGATTTCAAATAAAAAAAAAAAAGGGTTATAAATAGGTATTGCTTTCAATTGAACACACACACACACACACACACACACACCACTGCTTAAGCATCAGGCACCTCTTGATATTTCTTAATTTGATTTTGCTTTATGAAGGGAGGTCAGCCACAGAAGCCTCTAGAAGTGTGTCACACTCCAGCTTGCCTCAAACACACTGCAGATGTGATTTTATATTTACATTTTGTTTGTTTTTGTCTGTTCAGCTACAATTTAATATTTCATGGTATCTGTCCAATTCAATTGTATTTAATTTCATATGCTATATCATGCCTCTGTGGGCGAATACTGTATGTATTGCATGTCATATTCAAGTAATTGTGAATTTATATCTGCAAGTGATGGAGGAAGGTTGCATTGAAAAACAGGGCATGGTTAACCTTCATTCATGAACAATTTGTTTGTGGAAACATATGGCTAGTAATCAAAACGTCATGCTGCTATCCCTACCCGTGAGACCGGGGCTGTGGGCCATGCACTGATGCTTTGCCAATGTCGAGGCGAACAACAATGAACCCCATTCTACAGTATGTCCCATATCCATGAGTCTGAATGACGAGGCGGAATTAATGTGCATTATTAAAACGCCTTGAAAACGCTGGGAAATAGAAAAGGGCTTGTGGTTCAAAGCGCGTTTCACTGCTGTGTTTGAGTACCAGTCAGAGCAAAGCAGCCGCAGCCTCACGTCAGTACACTACATGGAAGAGGCTCTTTGGAAAGCAACAGTCACTGAATACCGACTGTAATCTGACAACACAGTAAACATGGGCATACGATGGTGCTATTCCACATAGTCTATATGTCACTATAGCTTGTCAACTACAATGCACTCAGACCTCAAGGAACTGTGTTACCGCGTGAAAAGTGGCTTGGAATGTCCACTTTATCTTGACAAACAGTGAGAAAAGAAATGTGAGTAAAACAATGGGCAATTAAATAAGTAATGCGTAATAACACTGTTTCCTGGGTACCTTGTGTAAGCATTACAAAAGGCTATGAATTACTATTCTACAACCATTCATGACTTGTTTAAGTTATATTATAGCACAATATCGCAATATTAACAACTTTTTTTGGATTTAACCTACGACAGCATAGAAGGTAATTCAACAGGGTGGGGCTATAGGAAGAGATCGGGACAACAGGCAGGTGCAGTTAATATCCCACAATATGTCATTCATTTATACCTCCTTTCATGTGATGCTAGGCATAATAGCCTAAGTGAAGCTCAATTTAATTTAGTGATAAAGTGACTAGTAGCAAAGTCCTTATATAGTGTTTCTGATAGTAGCCATCCTACCTTATAGCTTAGCTAGCTATTCTTAGTTATATTAGCCTACAGCACTTTGGTGAAGGGGACAAAATGGCTTCAGGCCTGCCTACACTACTAAAATGCTGCTTATTTTTTCTTTCAGCCAAGTAACATTTTTACTGAATGACCAATTAACTTGTCATAGAGGACAAGTGTATGACAATGTTTATTGCAAAGCTTCATAGGCTGTAGAACTCAAACTACTAAAATACTATAAGGCGGTTCGCAATATGCAGCTTTCGAGGATACTTTATTCACTTAAATTACAGAGAGTAAAGTATTGAAAAAAGGTACCATAACGGTACAGATACTGCACCGGTTCGAATGTTAACGATACCCAACCCTGCAGACTACCATCCACTGTGTGTTAAAGGCCTATAAACAAAGTTTTAGCATTTTAGAATGCCAAGTCATAGGCCTACTTCCGCGGTTATTTTGGTGAAATTAACACGAAAGTAGTGTAACTCATTACAATTTAGACAGTTATATTGTAATATAACATTACTCTCAAATTACAGTAACTAGGAATCTATAACATATTACATTTTGGAAGTAACTTACCCAACACTGTCAGTTACTGTATCAAAAAACTAGTTTTACAGATTTTGATCATCTGCAAGCCAAACCAGTACTTTTACTTACGGTTTGCATACAGGCGATCAACATCAGTTCCTTAGCTTGTATATTTTGCTGAATACTATGGTAGACAGTTGGGCGGTCATATCCTCATAGGGGCATTACCAAACAAACTGAGTAGCATCTACATAGAAACCACTCACTTTTCTAATGTGCATGTTTCTCCTTCTATGGTCATTACAGACCGGGAAGGTAACAGTCCACTTTGAAAGGCCCACTACGTCTCCATGTCATATTTGGTTTTCAGGGAAAATATTCCTTTAACATAGAAACTTCTCCATTGTCCTTTCTTTATTGATAATAATGTAAAAAAAAGGAATAGTGTCCACATCTGTTGAATATGTTTTTTATATCAATAATGTGTTCAGCTGACTATTGTGCTGTGCCAATTTCTCTGCAGGGTTTGCAGTGCACTAGCTCAGCTGGAGTTTCAATAGATGGCGGCCAACATGCATAATAAGCGCAGTATCCTAAGAAGACCAGGCAGTTTAGATGCGCATCATCTAAACTCATTGTTGCAACGATTGGTATAGGCCCTAGGTGGGGCAAATGTTGGCAATTAGTATTATGGTAGAGTCATGTGGGAAATGGAGTAACATGTGCCCGCAGCAGTCAGCTTAAATGCTTCTTTGATGCTGCTCTTGAATGGCCATTATGCACAAGAAACACCTTCCTTCCTCCCAACTCCAATTTGTAGTTGACTGTATGAAGATAACACAGTCCAGTTCAGATGATGCCTTTTGAAACTCACTCACTTGATTCCATTTTTGCCTATGGAGCAATCCACTTATGAGAGAGGGAAATCTTTTGTAGTCCACAGGCTATGCCTAGCCATTTGCAGACATTTCTTCTGAATGTTGAAAACGTTGAAGGAGTCTGTTGCGTGGAGCACTCAGTGAAAATGTGCATGGAGCACCCAACATAATTCACAGTGGACCAATCATCCGTGAACAGACATTTTCGCCTGTAACTTCCCTGAGTAGAGGCACATCCAGAGTGTCTAAAGGTGTCGTCATAAGCGTGGCTAGCGTTTTTCTGAACTTTTACTCTATGCTTTGCACACTGCCCACGGATTATCCACACCGCGCGGGGGGGGGGGGGGCGGGCGCCCCCCCCCCCCCGGCCCCCCCCCGGGGGCGGGGGGGGCGGGGGGGGGGGGGGGCGCGGGGGGGGGGAGGGCAGGGG
>JAODUE010007983.1:0-29121 GCA_027564755.1 Amblyopsis hoosieri
ATTTAACACATAAACAATTCCTTCAAGGGCATTCCTGTAGAGCTTGGAGCTCCTATCTGCCTCCGCTGGCTATGAAAAGTGCCAAGGATAACAGTGGAGCAACACAGATCTGAAATTTATGTGAGAGCTCACCTTGCCGTGCACTGAGGCGCCGGCGGAGCTGTAAATTCATAGGAGACGATCAGGATGGAGGATCGCTACCTTGGCACTCTCGGCAGGGGACTGCAGACTTTCATTTGTTATGTCTCCATCAACCTATCAATTAAGCTCTGAGTGACTGCATGGAGCCTGACAGCCTCGCGTGCCTTTTGCTGTAAGACTTCAAAGAGCCATTGTAAACCTATGTTGAGAAACACTCCATGGCACTGACACTGAATGCATGCTAGGAAACAGGACAGCAAGCAGCCCCGTGGTTGTTCTTTTTGTTGTGGGTTCATTTTAGCCGACTGCTGGCTAACATGACCTAGTGGGGAATCTCTGCTACAATTGATCTGGTGCGTGGTAGCCTGTAACGTAAGCCCTTATGCTACGCCTGCAGCCGTAAACAACTCTATTATATATTATATATCTTTCACCAACGCTGCTGCAGTCCAGCACTGTATAAACCTTTTCATCAGGTGACATCGATTCTCGCCTTCTGTCCTCTGCATCAGCCTTTACACAGCGTCACATGCACATGCAGTCATTCAAAGAATGAATGTGGTTGCCATGATAACCAGTAGAGGGAAACAAAGCACTGTGAGTGTGAAGCAAACGCCGCTGGTTTTATGGTGGCTAACAACCGTTGTTGTCATGAATGCAACAGGGACTCTATTCAATACTTCATCATCCTCTACTCACACTGTGCTCTCTTGTCACCGTGCTAATCTAAATAATGCCTATCCCCACAATGAATTATTCATACAATCAATTAACCAATGATCATTGTTTCATTCGGGGATGTTTTTTCCAAAACCATTTCTTAAAGGCTTTTTAATCTATTAATTTCAAGTTAAGATAAAAGAAAATATGTTGCAATGATGCATTCAAGTGGTTATATGGAGTAAGAACACATTTCCTAGCAGTATTTCAAAAATATAGTGAACATTTTTATATCTGTTTATATAGCATCTACTTCCCCAATATTGTTTGCTCGCTGTATTACAATTATCAAAGGGTCTAATATACAGTACATATCGTAGAAGCCGGTTGAAGCTTTAGTTAAAGAAGAGATTATATTTTTGTAAAGAATGTTGTATTATATTTTTGTAAAGAATGTTGTAGTCAATTATAAAGTTTAATTTAATTATTATTATTATTATTAATATTTTTTTTTCTCCAGAAACCTCAAACAGAGTAGTGGTTACTTTAAGCGGGAGGGATAATGTGTCAGGACAGGTGCCAATGTCTATCAAATCAGTCTTTTTAGTATACATGCTGCTGTTGTAAGATAACATGTCATGCCCAGCCTTTCATTGAAGCCCCTCTAGAGCTGACCAGTCATTCAGTGCTGACAGCTTAAAACGGCTTTTTCAACAAGCTGGGCACTGAGGCTAGGCTATAAAATGCAAAACTCCAGAAATGGCCACAAGTTTAATTACACGTAATTTACTACTGTATAAAGTTGGGATCATATTATTCGAGATTTTTTAAATTTTAAAATATTTTTATTTAACAATGTTTCAACCAGGTTGGTCTCATTGAGATTAGTAATCTCTTTTGCAAGAGAGACCTGGACAAAAATAGCAGGAGATAGCATTGAAATGATCATGGTGGATCTTCCTGCAGTTGCTGATTCACATTTATGTCATGTTTTATGTCATTACAACAAATTGACACATCTTAAGCATGATAATGGATGTGGAATGACACCTAATATGTCTCTGTCAACAAAGTCAGTAAAGTCAAATATTTCACAGCCAAACTCATTTTCACCGTGGCTCTGATTGTTTTACCAGTTATTTGTTTTGAATGGTTATTTCTTCAGTATATTCATTTGTGGTTCTAGAAGGTGGAATACTCATTAAGTCCCATTGATGAGGGAAATGCACAGTTCATGCTATTTAGTATTTCACAGACTTGTTAGATGTTTTTTTCTCACTTTCTCTCCCTCTCTCCATTACTTTCACTTCCTGAGTTTCTTTCTCTATTTTCCAGCAGCGTAGAGATTCAGATGAAGGTTTAAAACAGGCTCTGCGCGTGACAGATAGCAGAAGAAATTAATAGCCATTTCACGCTAACGGTGGTGGAGCGGGGCCGTGCGAGAAGGGAAAGCAGTTTGGGTGCAGGCAGGCCACTGTGGCCCTCCGAGACACACTGTAATTGTCCTGCTCTGAAGAGCAGGTAGGTGTGCAAATGACCAAATGTGCCGTGTAAGCCTATTTCAGCCAGCTCAATCATTGTCGAGCGTTTCGCACTCTATGACTGACTGCGTTTTTGGATTCATTTAGGATTCTCTGATGGGGCTAGCATTTTTCTGAATGGTTCAGGTAAATACCATAACAATAACAAATATAAATAACAAAACAACCCATTATGCAAATTAGGAGAATATGTGTATGACAATGTCAATGTCTGTTGAAAATGTTCATTATGCTTCTACTACTACTACTACTACTAATAATAATAATAATAAGCATAATAATGATAATATACATGTATTTTTGACTACATATTGATAATTGACTAGTAAAGCAGACCATTTGAGCTAAAAAGTAGTGTACGATACCTTACTCACCAAAATACAGATTGCAATTGTGACTTTCCCATTTCAGGCACAGCCTTCTATTGTTAGAATACTATTAAACTCATATTTGGGCTGCAATGTGAATGCACACCAAGAATTACAATAATGATGATGGAATGCATTATAAAAGCATATATTGTACATTGGTAAATGTGATACAGTATGTGCTGGCAGTATGTTGGCAATATGTTTCACTTTTTCATGCCCACACAATCTTATATTTCATTTGAACCCCCCTTTTCAACTTTTTAGTGCACTAAAATGACTCTCCTTGATGTATTGCCTTTATATAAGGTGTCAACACTGCAGGGATGTGAAAGATTGCAGGGCAACCTGGGAGAGCCTTAGGGTGGGCAGAAAATACCATCTGATGTCACCAGGGCTTGCGCCCACTGAGACGCGGCCTTGGTGGGCTATACAGCGGGGTTGGGGCAGAGCGCACACAAAGGGAATGCTGACCCTGTGTCGTCTGATAGCAGGGTACAATGGCAGCGCAGGGGACTAGCCCTCAGATGGCAGGAGACGATAGGTTGGGCTGGCAGGGTGTGTGTTGTGCTTCATGTGGCCTGCCACAGCATGCACTGTCATCCACGGGTCACTATTGGGACAGGAGCCAGGACTTTTAGGACACAGTCCCAGTGTGCCGTCGTCCAGGGAGTCTGGGTTCAAAAGTAATGACTGGGATGAAGGGGGAGGGTGGAGGGGGGAAGATGGACGACTCACCAGTCTGGAGCAGCGCCAAGTCTTTATACAACGTAAACTAACTTAGGAGTCAGTACCTTTAGGAGAGACACTGAAAAATTAATTAGTAGGATTGTCTAACAGTATACACATCATCAGTCTGACATTGTTTAACCAAAATAAACAATGTCTGTCTAAACTGTGTACTGAAATAAGTCTAATGGTCTAATGGAATGTGTAGCAGTATTGACTGAGAATGCATCTAAATAGTATGACGGGCAAAGACGGTCACTATAAACACAAATGACATATTTATTGGAGTTCCAGAACCTAATTACAATTTTGTTGTTCTACATTGACCAATGTCTTATAAGGTTGCCAGTCAACTGTCACAGTGACAACCTGTATGAATTTAGTATGGAAGCCAAGTTCGTGGTATTGAAGGGAAAATATGAACCTTGATTCTATTTGTAGTCAAGAGTATGTTTGGTCTTGCCACGCTGCCTCTCCATTGAGTCTCATGTAATAATTTACTTGTCTGTAAAGTAGGTCACAGCACAATATTACAAATGAACTTTCTGCGTCAGGTCATGTTGTCTTCACGGCTGAGTGCATGTGGCGACGATAACACCAGAGAAGAAAATCTCATATACCTCAAATCAAACGTCCGCATTCAGCCTCGAGTGCCACTCAAGAGACAGTCTATTTGGAGCATCACAGTGGCCAGAAGCAGCAATAGCGACGAACACACATCAACTGTGAAATTGGCCAGGCATGTTGACCCGAGAACTTCCGCTCGGGCCTTGGCCCCTAAGTATTCAGCCAGCCATCCAGAACGAGAGCAACAGCGTCTCCTCCACTCATCTCACTGTGGAGAGCCTCTCTGCCTATTTCACTCAAGTACTCACGGTCCACATACCTCAACCTGTAGACGCGTGGCACACAACTGTATGTCTGTACATGCAGGTCTGTAGAGCTGCTTGCTCCGTGTTGCACTTGATTGGTTCTCTGAGAGGGCAGAGAGAATGTTGTATGCTGTTGTAAATAAACACGTCTGAACAGAGAAATGGCTAAGCAACAGCCACAGTGTGTTTTCATCAATTCTGTTGTCTTATGTAGAATAATTGACTCATCAAGTACAGGTGAAATATATTGACTTGAAGCCTATGCAATATGTAGCCTAATACTTGCATTGGTGCAAAAGATAAAAAGCATGTTTCCTCTATCAAACCTGACAATAACATTCATCTTATTTCTTCTATTTTCTTAAAGGTATCTAACAAGCCTGATAAATTCAAGCTAAAATCAAAACAAAAACACCTCCCTTCAATGCCATATGGGTTCTTCCTCAGATGCTCCGCCCCACACGTTGGAAATGCATGGCCAAGGCTAGTAATTGTTGTTGTGTGCGGTCTGCACCACGTGTTCCTATTTACGGAGCCAGGGCTGTGTAGAAGTACCACATTATTGTTTCAGCACACGCAGAGAACGGTAAGCTAGCAGACCAGGTGGAGATATTTGGTGAATATGACAAAAAGTGTATTAGCTTACAATCGCTTACTGTACCTTTAAAGGAATACTTCACAGCCTGAAATAGAATAGATAGAATAAAGATTGTACTAATTCAGTACCAGTCAGGAACTCATCCTTCATTCACTAAAACATTTGTGTGGGTTTTATTTTAATGTTGATTTTTGAACCTGATAGTAATGGCTTTAGGAAGTATGTCCTTAAACCTCCATATGTGGTCAAACTGATGGACAGAAACATTATTTTCCAAACATAGCAGTGCAACGCTTCTTCTGGAAATACTGCCAAATGGAGAGGCTTGATGAATAATATATCCAAAAGGGAAGGAGATGTGACAGAAGGAAATGAAACATAATACTGGGCAGGGAGGACTTAATTAAAGACTTTGAGCAGGATAGGGCATGATTTAAGGCCACAGATATACTATATTGCTGACATCAGCGATGAGCGAAGGATTATGGGGGCAGGGCAACAGGGTGTGATTTGGGAGACCTCATACCCACTTGACTTGTGTAATGAGTAGTTATTTCTGCTGTGGGATAATTACTATTCACCACATGTTAACATGATAGAAGTGTCAGTAGGAGAGTGAGGCTTCAACAAATACATGTTGGCAATGAGGCAGCACATCACATCGTACCCTGTTTGCCAAACACTGGCTCTCTGAAGATGGAAAATAGCCTTTCTACTGTATAATCTAGTTCAACAGCCAAAGTGTTGTTGTCATGCATAGGACACACCTTTAGCATTTAAAGCTTCGGTGAAGCCTAGGATAATTTCACCTTTCATATCGCCCGTGGGAGATGCATTGTTTACAGTTCATGGTTTTGATATAAAAGTTATTCACTTGATGATATAACCTTTGTAAATTTGTCTTAGATAATATATTAAATTGCCTTAGCCTAAGTGTATTACTAACTAGGAATATTTAAATCTTCAGTGCTGAGATGAATTATTAGCCTGTAATGTTGCCATTAAACCACATTTGAGAAGCAGTGTTGATGTAGTCCACCATTTCTTTACTTTCAGTAAGCCTGCTAATACAATGTACAAAGGTGGTATCCACCCATTTGGACACTGGTTCATTTTTATACCAAAACGTAATGACACATATCTTATTTTTGTGATGTGATTCTCCTTTTGGAATGATGTTAGGGGCGTTTGCACCAAGTGGCAACAGATTTGGGCTCTCTATTATGTGAATATCATATCTTTATGTTAAAAGACAAATTTATATGCACTACAAATTAAACGGGTAGGGCAATTGCTTGGAGAAACAGCAAGTACAATATTTTACACAAGAGAAATGAAGAAAAAAGAGAAATAAAAAATCTATCCTACTCACCTTCATAATTTTAACAGCTGCATCATAGATCTCTCTGGGGGTTCCCAAAGAAACTTGGCTTAGGCCAGCAATTCATCTTAAGTGACATGTTTATTTTTATTTACACACCCTGTCTGGCTATTCAAGAATAATCTTTATTCGCAACTGCTTGGGTTGCAGGGTCTAACTAACACACATACACACACAGTTTGTGTGTGTGATCCCCAGTATTGTACTCTGTGTTCAGGCCTCGGAGTGTGTGTGACATGATATTTTGCTTCATCTTATGACAATGACAGAAAGAAGCCTGCATATTTTTACAATCTCTCACACAGGTTACAGCTGTTGATACGACAACAGAAAACTCTAGGGGATAGGCAATTTATGAACTTGTGATATTACCACAATTCTTATTTGACATGTTCTGGGTGTGCTAGATCTGTGTTGTCTTTAGAAAACAGCTATGCCCTAAAATGGTCTGCATTTATATTGCGCTTTTATCCAAAGCACTTACAGTATTTTGCCTCACATTCACACTGATGGTGATTGCTGCCATGCAAAGTGCAACCAACCACCAGGAGCAGTTAGGGGTGAGGAATTTTGCTCAAAGATGCTTACAGGCAGGTCAACACAGGGGTTTGAACCCAGAACCTTCTTGCTGGGAGCCCAACACCCAGACCATCCTGCCATGGTCATGTTTCATCTCTAGGTCAGTAGAAACAGGCAACAGAAGGCAGCACATTTTTTTCTGAACTCCAGTAGTCTAGTCAATGTTTAAATGTAAAAAGAAAAAAAAATAGGAAAATGTACCTGGTAAGACCATAGCGGTTTTGTTTTAGAGTTTTTCAGAATGAGTGTAAGAATCAGAATCCAGAATCCAGAATGTATTGCCTAAATATGTAGACATTACTTAGAGGACTAAGTGCCATCCTGATCTCATAAGCTTCAGTTTGACTTTGCTGTGAGAATCATTCTGGAGAGCTTGAAATCATGATGCTTCATCCGATTAACCTAGTGTAACCAATCAGCATTGTACTGATAGATAGTATGGGGATTTAGTTGGACACTGAAAGCGCTGGAAAACATGGAGGCTCCTAAAAAGATTATTAACGTAGATGCTGCAATAGCATCAGTTTTATTAGCCTCGAATTTATCAGAAGGGCAAGAACAACACTGAAGACTTCTCAATGGAAAATCTGTTTTCACTTTTCTCCTGACTGGCTTCGGCAAGAGTTTGATTCAGCAACTGCCTCCACTGATTCACAGGTTTATCCAATCACTAGCCAAGAATTTTTTGAAAGCGCCTGCCCTTCTCAAAACAGTTTCAATGGACTGCTCCCCATATGGTTGTGTGTAACAGGCCATCTGGCGGGTCAGGTTAGAGGGCCTATACTGTATGTGAGCATCAAACGTCCAAATCAGTTGGCCTGAAAATTACTCAAACTTTGCCCTGTTACTCCCACGTGTAATGTCCAATTGAGCCCATGTGTGAAGAGAGCAGGTCATTGTCCGGAGAATTCACAGAGTGTGAGGCTGCAGCCAAACCGGGAAAAAACAAACATCCGAAGACGAAGATGTTGCAGATTTGTCCAAATACATCATCACTAAATTAATCATTATGGATGGGTATGTTGCCTACTCCATCTTCGATGTGCTGTAAACAAAACACTTTTCACAACGTACCTTTTGTTATTTCCTGCCTTCTGCATGCTCTACCCAGGCTCCAACCCGTGCCTGAACCAAACAGAGTATTTCTAGTAGGTCTGACATTAATGTCCGGAGTTAATATGTGAAGTTAGTTTAGAGCTCACTAACAGATACTAAAACACTGTAGATTTAATTATATTGAACAGCATCAAAAGTGCATAGTTTTAATGAACGTGGTTTTCCTGCTTTGCTACAACAAGATCAATTAAAACAACTCCTTATCTCCCTCTTAGTTTTTGACATTCACTCTCCACCCCTGCAAATCTTCCTCTAAGCGATGCCCTCTCTTGAACACTCCCTCCTACCTTAACCCCCCAGCAACCCACAGCTAGTGGACGTGCGCTTGATAAATGGAGCTAATTGTTTTATGGCACGGCTGGCCTGACGCTAGCAGCACCATCAGGCTGAATGAGGAGGCCCTGGGGAGCCCATTACCCTTCCCATTGTTTGAGAGGACAGCAGGACGAGGCTGGGCCACTGCACTCCAGAGGGCCTGGGTCGTTGAGAGCGACCCTCTGGCACTGTGGCAGCCACTAACACACTCACAGACACACACACACAGGTGCACACACACCACCTCTGGAGTTAAATAAAGGTCGCTGAAGGTCATTCATTCATATAGCTGTAATTATGTTAACTTTTACCTGTGTACAATGAGGTTTTCACCGCAAATTAAACGTGACTTGTCAATGTGTGACCCCATGACTGCTATGTCACTTTGTCCAGCATAAAGCAGATGGACAAAATAATCTATAGGAATATGCATGAGTGTATAGATGTCATAATAAAGAAACTTTTTGATTTGGTCTAGTTTAGCTTTTACAGTTTTCTACCTCAAAAAGATTTCTACTAAAGTCATAATTTATCCAAAGAAAGCGCAACATGGGGTGGAGTTGAGCTTTGTTCATACAAGGGTATTGAATACCTAATCCTACTGCACCTGTCAGGGTAGGAGTCTGGCACATGAGATCGCCGCATTTACCAGAAATAGCTTTGGCACTTGACACAATCAAAAGTTATTGCCACCTGCTTCCATTCTATTAATGACAATAACTATAAAGGTCAATGTAATCAGAGACATTGTGAACAGGAAATGCACTGGACTGAAATTATTCTGCTATACCTATGGCTGAATAGGAAACATTACTGACATGCAATCCATGTAAATTACTGCTTGATGGTGGCTCGGCAATTGGGCCATTTGGTTATTGAGCAGCTTCATAAAGCCCACTCTAGCGCTACCTATATGTACGGAGATGGCAGCTTTAAGGAAAGAGACTGCAAGTCTAACCTACCATAAACATCTTATTGTCAGGTGTTAGATATCTCTGCTTTAGTGTACACTGGTTTTCACAGTATAAAGGGGTAAAGTTCATGTTTTAAATTCAAATGACTTGTAATTTCATTATAATAACATAATAATACATTTAATTGCAGGACATCTTACATTGCACTGTACAAAGGCATTAGGCACAATACAAAGATCAATATAAAACACTTTGTTAAGATATACAGTAGCATTGGACATAAACGTTTTAGAAACAATATACAAAGACATTTAAAAGATTAGGGAAATATACAAAATAAAAGAATAATCCATGCTTATTGGGAGGGCAGGGGAGACAAGTAAGAGTGGAACAAAGGATTAAATGTTATAGGCAACTTTGAAGAGATGGGTTTGTAGAAGTTTAGCAATCGAGGTGACCATATTAGCATGCCGTATGTGCAGTGGAAGGGCGTTCCAGAGTCTGGGGGCAGGGCAGCTGAAGGACCGAGCCCCCATGGTGGAGAGGTGGAATGGAGGGGTGACGAGAAGCCCTGTAGAGGAGGAGTGGAGAGATCGGGAGGGAGTATATGAAGGAGAAGGTCAGAGAGGTAGGAGGGAGCCAGATTGTGTTGGGCCTTGTATGTGAGGAGGAGAGTCTTGAAGTTGATACAGAATTTCACAGGAAGCCAATGTAGCTGAATCTGAACTTTATGAGGCTCCTGTTTTTTCCTCATTTACTTACTAGCAGATTACAGTACCTACTATTAGCTTTCACTACCTGCTGGCTGTGTACTATGTTTACACTTGAAAACATGAACGTTATTGTAGGCATAGACAACAATAGATCAATTGAATATAATAAAATATAGCACTGCATATTATACTCTACAATGAATTAACAATCATAATATAACATAGTTGCTATAGCAACTATACCTTCATGCAATATCTTAAATTCTTGGCTTTATCCACCTTTGCCCTTATTCAACGAAAACTGGTCAACTATAATACAGTAGCACTAACTGGGGTGGATAAGGATTTATGACACTAGCCACACCTGCTAGAAGACCATGACTTGAAGACAACTTTGTTGAGACCCAAAGGTGTTCAAAATCATGAATATCTGATTTTTAAACTTGGTTAAATAAAAAGATGTAGTTTAAACAATAAGTTGGAATACACTAGTTCATGTTGACCATATTGCATATGCTTCAAATGATAGGAATTAGTGAAGACTTGTGTTCACTAATTCCCATCATTTTACTCTGGCACGAACAGCTGGGGCGTGTTGTTGCCTACACTTTTCATGGGTCATCCACATACTCAGCTCTGCTGCTCATCCCACAAATACATGTTGCTTACAGAAGTGGCACCATTAAAATAAATAATCAGGGTTTACAATGGTACACATAGAAGCATTGTTACAACATAGAAATAATCAACCTAACAAACATGCTCTTACTTTTTGTGATATGTTTATAACTTCTCTGGACACAGCATTTGTCAATATACTCTAAATAGTTAATTGGTGATCAGTCAATCATCCCTTCAAATAGTTGATCACATCATGGTCGACTAGTGTTGTAGTACGTGAGAACACTTTTTGAACGTCTCGGACCAAGAGGTCTCGGGAATTTACTTCAAGACCAGTCAAGACCACAACTGCAGGAAAATAAATATTGCCGCCCGGTGCATGTTTAATCATAAATCTTATGATTGGAAGTAAAATCTCACGCTTCAAGAGTAGGTGAATTAAGTAACATTGGGCTAAGCAACTTAACAAAAATTTATCTAGACATTTAGAACCACTCAAAACATAATTTTGCTCAGGTCTGTGAATTTGGTTATTAATAGGCCTATCCGATGCATGCGTTATAATGTAGGCCTACTCATAAATAAAATACTAGACTATACTGCCTCCGTCCAGTCCAACAACGTTTAGCGATGAATTGCACACATTAATAATAATAATAATAACACGTCTGTGTGTGCAAGAAGGCAATATCTTCATTAGCAATAGCGAGTAGCCTACCGAGAAGCTCTGATACATTTAGGCTTCAGTGAGGTTGACACGGAACAAGATAAAGGCACATCTGAACACTGCAGAAAAACTATTTTGGCAAACAAAGATAACTTGTAGCGCAAGCGCATTACTGCATGTGAACAGTAGACTACATGGCTCAGAAATGAGAGACAGACAAGCGCAAGAGTGTTACTAAACATTCTAGTAGGCTTAGGTGATACTATATTTAAAAAATAAATATAGCACGAAGCAACTATTTTCTATCAGAGTATTTGCATCATAAAAGGAGAGAATATTTATAATCCAATATAGCTCCAATAATAATCCATTGTAGCTGCCCTGATGTTCAATCCCTTCTCTTGCTCTTATTCAGCAGTGTTGCATTGACACTTTTGCACAGGGAATTATTTACCATTTGTTAACAAGAGAAATATGTTATAAAAATAAACTGTTCACCAGTTTGAAGTGTGAATATCCTGATATTGATTTGAATGAATATCACCCAGCCCTACAATTAAGAGTCAGCTAGTTTTTTGTGTGTTTCTATGGAAATGTGGATCATAAGACCTATAGTTTTCTGTATTTATCATGCACTGGTCTGGTCTCTGTCTTGACTCGGTCTCGCCCTGCCTTGGTATTGACTCGGTCTCGACTCCTCATAGTCTTGTTCTTGTCTCGCTAAAGACTTAGGTGGTCTCGACTATAACACTGCGGTCGACCATTTTAGCATGCCCTGCACTAAAGCCGACCATTTTTAGCCTAAAGCTGCCTGCATTAGAGAAACACAGCAATTACAGTGTGCCATCTCTTCTCCACATGCAAACGCACACACACACACACACACACAACAATAACGCTTTTTCCTGCCCTCTCGTCCTAAAACTCCACTGATGTCCAACATGTATTAAGACAAATTCAACTCAACATAGACCACCACCTCAAGTGGGATAAAGCAGTGAGATGTCCAGCCTGTCAGGCTATATCCTGTTAATTTCTATAGTGCTGCTGGCTGTATGCAGGGAATGTGCTTTGCCTGCTTCAACATGCATAGTTACAATGCCGTGCTGTTGCTTTGGTCTGCATATACTCAACTTCGACTGCATCAGCTATTATTTATTGTTTATTATTTTAATCAATGTACATGTTTATACATTATTAGACAACAGAGGAGTATTGCTACAGTTTGGGGTTTAGGGCAAACAATGTGCAATGTGCTTTATTTTTGAGAAAAAAGGTGATCCATATCGGCCTTTCTAATTTTTAAATATAAATGATTGCATGGGCCGCAAAGGTCAGTCCTAATAATGACCAAAAGCTCAACAACATTAGAAAATAGAAAAGGAAATCAAGTCCAAACTAGAGACCAAGTGCAGACTTGACTACTACAGCTCTAGTTTTAACCATGTACTGTAAGAGAGGTGGCAGTTGGTTCATGTTGGCAGTGCATGACCTTTTAGAATAATGCAAAAGCCAGAATGTGAGTGCTTACTGGACTTGGAACATGGGACATATTTTAATGTTCACTTTAAAAAGCATTGCCACAGGGCCTCATTTAGGTATGGCTGAAGCTCCATAGTCAAATATTGACCTTTAAAGTATCCAGGGATCAGGGATTTGGCTTTGTTAGGATGTCATTTTTTCTCGAAACACAATATACAGTAGTAGATGTGCAAAAACTATAACTAGAAGACATATTGGGTATAAGCTTGACATTATCATTACTAATTACAGTAACTTCTACTGGGTTGTCCAGGTCAGTTAATATTTATTTTTTTAATGAAAATGTATTATTACAATTTTGACTAGTCATGGCAATATTTACTTTTATTCTCATTTTCAAAGGTAACAGTAATAATAATAACCACTTTTTCCCTCTATAAAACAATACAGCCAATTTCTTATAATATTAGTTTAATTTCACAGATTCTTAGTATTTATAATCTCAGTTTTCAGTGATAAAGATAACCTGTCTCTTCCTCTACTTGTTTGTTACACATTATTCTCTCCTCTTGGAGATATTCAAATACATAATCATAATAAATGATGATTGTTGCCACTATGTCTAACTTCGTCCTGCTGAAATGCAGGTCAACAGCCTAGCAGTCTGGTAATTCATGTAAACATATACTCACTTCTCATTAACCCCTCCTTACAGTATATGGATAAGATGAGCACCTGTATGAGATCACCGATTGTTGAGTTCAAACCAGCTGTCCATCCCCATCTAATCAAGGCTGCTCTCTACCTCAACACCATGTTGTCCAATCATTGGTGCCAATTAGAGTTATAGCTCATCAGTTTCACAATGGCATCCAATATGAGGGGAGTTATTCTGTCTGAGGGCAATCAGTGCCAAATAGTGCCTCTTCACGCTTTGCTTCACCCTCAACCGTCAGTTAATCATGTTTGTCTCCTGTTTCCAACAAGTACCTTGCTCCCTCCTGACCTGGAGATTCCATGCATTTAGAGAGAAAATGGCCTAAACAACACTTGCATAAATGATTATTATGAAGGGCATGTCAATGTCCTTCAATGTGATACTGTAATTTACATTTCCCAGTTTGCTAAAATGTGCTTTTCTCTGTCAACATTGTCAAATATTTAAGTCCAATAAACCAAAAGTGAACAGATGGTGGAGACACTGGCAATATAAAAGCCATGGCTGTGAGTAAAGACTGTTCTCATGGGAGAAACAATTGACCAGAAAAACTAAAAATAAACAAAACAAAACAATCAAATACCTATATGAAATGTAATACAATTAGAGCTCCTCTTTATGCATACAAGTATTTGTTCACTGCTGCTACTGCAGCAAAAAAAAACATTTTATACATGCATTGCCATAAACAAATGTGAACCTCTAAAATGAATTTGAACAATGCTTGAATCACACAACATATCAAAAGTGATTTTTTACACCAGGGGTTCTCAAACTTTTTTGAGGGAAGAAAATGTTTCAAGGGCCCCCTCACAATGGTATCACAGGCATGGTCAGTCATTCTTGCTAACTTCGAGCACAAATCAAAACAGAATCGCTCTGCTCTGTATATGATACTTCTACTCTGTAAATATGCTACTTCTACTCCGTGGCTCTGAAAATTGGACCATAAACAAAGTGGTGAACACCGCTCGTATCAACAAAGCCGTAGCACTACACTTTGCTTCACATTGCATTTCAACGTGAGGTGCTGCCGCGGAGGACAGCGGAGCGATACTGTTTGATTTGAGCTCTAAGAATGACTGACCCTGCCTTTAAGCGTATACAGATACGTTATATAGTATATGACTATAAGGACTTACCATATATTCTTAGATGCCATTGGAACTTTTTGAATATTATATTTTCTCAATTTAGCTAGTTTGATCTTATCTTCACTTGATGATTTTATACATACTGTAGGTATTTCTCCTTGTCACTTCATTAATAGTTAATATATCAAGCTAGCTAGCAGCTAAATGGTTTGTTGTGACCTGGGTGAAGTGATTGATTCATGACAGATTGGTGTGATGTGTCACAATCAAGTTAGAAGTTTTATTAAGTGAGTATCGGTAATGGACACAATATGTTTGTTTTATTGGCGCAAATAGTCGCCATAGACAGATATGCACTTTGAGAACCACTGCTTTACAATACAGCAGGGCTACAGCAGGGCTATTCAATTACCAATTAAATTGGGCCAGATTTCAAAAAGAGAAGTGTAGATGGGCTACACATTTTCAGCAGCCTCTCAAAAGTAATTTAACATTTTATCAATTATATAACATTATTTTAAACAAAAAACAATTTAGTAAATCTGAATAAACAATATGTATTTAGATTTTTAGGCTGGTATAAAGGCACAGTAATTATTTGGTAACAGAAATACACTCAATGCACTGTAACCTACACTGTTTTTGCATTCAGAGTTTGCATTCAAAGTTAATAGTAAAACATTATTTTCAGTATCGATAATAATATATTTTCTGCAGGCTTACTAAGAGTCAGCAGGTAAAGGAAAGTGATAATTTAACATGTGTTGGGTTGGCTACCAAACTCTACTTTTGGCTACAGACCTAATTACATTGGTAGGACAACAAGTAGCCTATCAATTCACATAAAATCAGCCGGTGTCAAATTTCAGTATAGGTGTGCGCATCTGGGTGAGAGAGCTACGTGAGCGTCTACCAGAATGACGCTCGATTATTGGTATAGTGGATATATTATATATTAAAATAGTGTATAGGCCTAGTGTGCAAGGGTGCAATCCCTTCTCGGGCCACATGGGGGTAGTTGTTGGGCTGGATTTGGCCCACGGGCCGCTATTTGATTTGTGATCTAGATTGGATTTGAAATCAAACAAGACACTAAAGCCTGTTGCACACTGCACATGGACCTGATGCTAATAAATGAGTGTTTGCATGCTGCTATTTCCACCCACCATTAGTCTATTTTTTTTGTCTTGCCTCATGTTTTTTAAATGTTTTTACATAAGGTGCAATGGAAGAACATTATAGAAGCAGAAATACACAAATAATAATGTACTTTTAACCACATCATTTAATCGATCTGATAGTTGTTAAACGTATTCATATGTGTTGCTCACCTGAATTGTTCATGTGTTACGATGTTAATATATTTGTGATTATACAAACTGTAAACCTGCATACTAGTATGTGTATACATAATCAATGCAGTGCAACGTATATCATGAGCAAATTACAGTAGTGTTGGAGAGTGGGGCTTATAAAATCCTCTGGACATCCGCGGGCAGTGTACAAAGCATGATGAAGAAAAAGCTAAGAAAGTTCTTCGACTTCAGCTCCACATGCTATGTGCGATGCCAATATCGGGTTACGAATGTGAGTAGGTGAATGTGAGGCAATCATGTACAGCTGTGAGTGGACATAATTGAATACTGTAAAATGCATGCTTGGTAGGATGCTGGCTCCCAACTTGCTCCACAAGGCTTTGCTGCCTGTAGAACACTTTCCTATTAAATGAATGGCTTGAAATCCTATGTGCGGTATCACATTGTTATAATACTGTACATCCATGGTCTATCCAATGTAATTGTAATTGTGTTGCCCCTGATCAGGCGGGACAGCCGACCCCATCTTTATGACTGTTATTTTTACGTGTACTGTACACTGACTTCAGAAAATGCATGGCTCTGCCCAACTTCAGCCCAGGAATAGGTCTAATCAATCAACACATGTTAGTGTTAGCTTGAAACTATAAAAAAGAGTTTCACCTAGATGAATTCTAATTATATAACTAATAATGAATTATGATTATATCATAATATAAGTATAATATGACTCATACAGTATATGTTTGTGTCATTCTGTTTTGCCATACTTATTTTGATAAAGGGGCTATGTAAACCTAGCACGTGGTCTATAACTAGAAAAAAACTAAAAAGCACGGCAGCAGGGTAAGTTAACACATATTTAAAAAGAAATCCATGCGAGCGGCAGACAGGCCTGGCATGGACACATGACAAAAATACAACAATGAACCGACAAACACAGGATCTTATATTCTGACACACAACACAGGCCATTGGACAGAGCATTAAGTGAGCAGGTGAAACCAATACACAATCAACACAGGGAATCAGAAGGGCTGGGGAAGACAGCAGGCAAAGAGAACAGAAACAAAGCCAGGGCAAAGGGGGGCAGACCGTGACACTAAGTGATAAAGCTCATTCTACCAAAATGCTTTGTGTTGATGGTGTTATTCATGAAGTCCAAAGCACAAAGGGTAAAACTGGTTAATGAAGCATGTTGTTAAAAAAAAGTCAGCCTGATTAGTAAAATGTCTTCGCCAACAGAAATCAACACCTACTGCACAGCATGCACAGATTATGAACACATATGCCATGTGTAATGTACCTCCATACAGTAAGTGAGTCTACTTGCATGTTGACCTCATATCAGCAGCATTCAATGTTTCAAATAAATAATACGCCTGTCTTGTTTAACACGTGGCATATAATGCTGACAGTGATTTCAACGCAGAGATGATGTTCTCACATGCCTGAAGAGTACAAAACAATGCACCAGGGTCAACTAATGGCTCTGACGTACTGTATATGTGGGCTTCCTGGGTTACTTCACACAAGAGGACAATACCACACCATCTCCAGGCCAATAAGAACTCAGTTCCAAATCTTAGTACAGAATAGAATACAACTTTGACTGTACGTAAGGTGTTCAGATCTACAGTACATAAAAAAGAAATGCATTTAGGATAATGTTCTGTATGGGACGAGACACTGCACAAGACAAGACAGCTGTCCAGCTTGGTGGAGCAATGTCTGTGAAATGGTAGTGGGTTGAGGTAATTATCGATGGCTTCTCGCTCCCTTAAGACCGATAAAGTGGCATGGCTGACAGATGGATTGCTGTGCTGTGCAAATGTGGGGTTGAAAACATTGATCTCTGGGATTAATGCCGGCCCCAGGGAGGGTGGTGGCAGTCAAATGGTGTTTCTGTAATTATACATTTACATATGGGCTGAAGTCCTGAAGGGTGCTGACATGTTTCATTTTATTTCCCACATCTATCCAGGTGGTAAAAAAGCATGTTTCCCACTCAAATATCTTTAGAACATTAATTTACAGTACTAGAAATGACTTACCCATTACCATTATAATATACTTGGTATGATTGATGCCAACATTTGAATTCATTTCCAATGCATTTCTGCATTAGCAGAACTATTTCTATTTCTATTCGATTCTAGGTGATAATTAAGCTCTTTGAAGGAAGTCACAGGTCAACGCCATCACTGTTGTATCCAAAATGAACACTAATATATGAATTTGCTTGCTTTAAAGTTCTCTGGAGCTAGCCACATATGTCAACATTCTTGAATCTTATGTAACACGTAAACCAAATGTGGCTCAGAGTCTGAGCCAGTGATGACAGATGGTGAAAAATTGTGTAGGCCGGGCAATGGCTTTTCCCACCCAGTTTAGTTGTCAACCTCAACAAGATATCCATCACATATGTGATGGGATGGTCATGTCCTTTGCCAAAACTGTGATATATCATTTATAAAATGAATACATTGTCAAGCCAGAGATACATTGAAGGGGGAACATATACTTTCACTTGACAGTGATTTGAGGATTGGACAAGCACACAGATGTTGCCATCACTGATATTTTAAGTTAACTTTTTGTAATGCACTTTTAGCAATGCATTATTAGTTTGCAAAAGGCAGATGATAAAAAATAAAACAATAATAATATTATACAGGTAAAGGTGCATTTATTGTCACATGTAGTGAAATTCATTCTCTGCATTTAACCCATACCTCAAGGGAGCAGTGGGCAGCCGCTATGCAGCGCCTGGGGACCAACACCAGGTAAAGGTCAGTGTCACTGGTCAATGGCACTGACAGGAGAGAGTGAACCTAACATGTTTTTTGATAGTGGGGGAAACTGGAGCACCCGGAGGAAACCCACGCAGACACGGGGAGAACATGCAAACTCCACGAAAAAAGGCCGGGACGACCATGTTCCCCACTGTATACTTCAAGTGCAAATTAAACACAGGGAAAGCGTTATATCTCACCGGTTATGCTATAGTTTTTAGTTCAGTGAAGGAAAATACTTCTCGTGATGAATGCCAGTCATAAAATGAGCATGGGGAAGGTGGCTGCATGCCCATTGTTGGCAGTAATATGCTTGTGTTACTGTAATTCTCAGCAGTGGCAGATTAGGGTGATCAGATGCCCCTTGGCTACACAGAGAGAAAAAATATATCTACTGTAGACATTATTTCTGAGCCTACTACTGCTGATTGTAGAGTAGCAGTTATGATGCAGCATACAGCAGAGGCACCCATAGGAAAGGCACACCTCTGTAAACAGCTGGGCATTTTGTTTCACAGGGAGGTTTCAGTTGACCTCACCACGAAAGAGCAACAAGAGCTGTCCACGCAAACAGTCTATTGTGGCAAATCAGATGCTTGTATGTTTTATGCCTGTTGTGCTATAATGCAGAATGCCCAGTGTTACTACTACTGCATAGTATTGAGTACTACTACGGGCAAAATATTAAAAAGGCAAACTGATTTATCAGATAGCAAGTGTTGATTATAGCCATCAATTATATTTGCACATACAAGTAATTTATCAGGAGCTATAGGTTATACGAGAGAAGACAATAGAGCATACTGTATGTTATACAGTACATTCCTAATAAAAGTTAAAAAAAAAAAATATATATATATATATACAATAAAAAATGCAATACTGTATATCAAATATACAGTAGCAGCTATGCGTTAGTGATAGACAGGTGAAACTGTGATGCCACATTATACGAAACAGAATAGCTGAGAGTATAGTGAACATTAGTAATGTATAGCTTAAAGGTTGTGGTTGAAGGGCGTTTGTGTCTAGTGACTGATCATACTATTGTACACAGGTTACTGTGTATGAGTCATGTGAGGTTGAAGGCACCATTCAGTCTGTGTTGGGGTGGGGGGACTTTCTGGCCAACGATATTGCAGAAGAAACTCTTCTTGTGGCTTAAGGTGTGTGGTCTTTAAAGACCACACATCTTACTAGAGGGGAGTGTGGTGAAGAGTCCATATTCAAGGTTCGTGGCATTGGCCACAATCTTCCCCACATGCCTCAATAAAGGCCCTAGAGGCATGTACTCACACTAAACCTATCCCAATCTCTCAATGGTGCCAAATTCACCTAAGAAGAGACATATTGTATAACCTTCAGCACTTGAATTAATTCATCAGCTCACCTTTAGAACTGCTGGAGTCCACCTCTGGAAATGCTGAATAACATAATTCCTTCCACTTTCCGTGTAGAGGGAGTTCAAGAGTTTGAAAACCTGAGGCGTTCAAGAGTGCATAATAAGTCTGTGTTCCATGAAAAACACTGGTCTTGAATACAGATAAAATCATTCATACTGTACTGTATATTCCTGAAATTTGTAGTCAAAGAGTTGCTTTTATTAATAACTTGATTCTACACACTGTAGCCTACATAAGTAAACCCCTTCTGCAATTTGAGTTATTTTTAATTGGTTTACAGGATTGTCATTTTAGGTGTAAATAGGCTTAAACATTAATGAAATACAGTATACATATGTTTGAGCTTTATCTTCATATTAGACTAAACTTAATACATGTAAAATATTATACTGTATGCTTAATCCAATCTGGGCTAGCTAATCCAATCAATTATGGTTAAGGTCATTCTCAAAAAATAAAAGCCTATATTATTCCAGTTATTTTAATTAAAACATACAAACATCAAGATCCACTAAATACATAATACCAGCAAAATAAAACTGTACACTGTAAATAAACAATACATTCCACTGAATGTTGCTATTTTTAAAAAATGGAGACACATTCATAAGTGGAGGAGAGAGGAAGAAGGATAGAAGAATGAAAGAATGAAAAAGAAAAAAGGCTAAAAGCTAAACGTGTATATTGTCTTGCATATTTTATATTTGTCTGAAGCAACACCGGCATTGCTTCATGTCTTTGCCTCGTAACGGTGCTGCTGCCTCTTTCTCTCTGCCTGATTCAACCCATCTGACACACTGACACTCCACGTTGTGAGTGGGCGTAGGTCATAACGCTCCCTGTGGTCACACTCTGGAGGCAGAGAAGGGTTGTTACGCACACTGTATAAATGGCATGCGTTCGTAACAACAGGGTAATTTCTGTGTCTCATACTCTTGCATGAGAGTTGGCTGAATATTCACTCTACCGCAGCCATTCACTTGATGAATCATGGTCACAGTACGTTCAGGGTTCAGTAAGGAAGTAAATCATTAGGCAAAAGCACAGACAAAAAGGCAGAAATCAAAGTCAAAGATTTGCTAAATTGAATCAGCAACTGAAAACACAACTAGAAACATCAAAACAAATGGGACTGGAGGATAACAAACAAGCCAGCATCCAACTAAAAGAAACATGGGTTTAAATACATTACAAGGGGAAACAGTTAAAAACAATAATGAAACCTACATGGAAGGCCAGGGGACCAGGCCGAAAACCAGGACAGGAACAAAACAAGGACCACAAGGTAAACACACTTGATATGGAAGAAAAGATGTGAAAACACCAAGGCGTGGCCCTGCGATACTATACAGGGTGTATAGTATCTTGTCTTCCTCCCCTGCATCCCCTGCAGGCTCTGGGCTATGAGAATGAGGATTCTGTATTTCCACTGAACAGTTTACAGTTGAAACAGTGCATGTAATCCTTAAATGTGTGCTGTTCACCATCTATAATCTATGTCCGTGAGGTCTGGACAGAAAGGGTGCAACCATGCAAGCAAGAATACAAACGTCAGAGGTCGAAGATGATATTGCTGATGCGTTGTATTATTGATATCAATGAAAAAAATAATCTTAATAAATGAAGCCTTCAACTTTAAGTGTCAAAACAATCCCGAGGCTGGAGACTACTTTTGGAGGCAGGAGGACCTGACTTGAGATGATTGTCTAGATCAGAAACTGTCAAAAAAGGACTTCATTTATTACAAAGCATGTATTGATACGTTTTTTGAATCGCGTGACAGCCCTAATTGTCATCAATATGCTTTAAGTTACTAGTCTATGCAACATCTCCATTAAGCAGAATACTTTGTTTAATGTTCAACTCTTTATTTCAAACTGCATCAGTGCAACCACCATCAGACATTTTGTTGCTGTTTCAACTGTTCTATTCTCTTGTTAGCAATTCAGGCAAATGTCAAATTCTGATATGCCTATGTAGTGTAACCACACTGCATACCCACTCTGCCACTGAAACTGTAGTGGAAACACAGCGGCTGTTTTTATCACTGCTCATGATGACAGAGCACACAGAATCTTCCTGGCTGGCTTCAAGAACACATATTTTAACCAAATAGTCAATTCTCTATGCAGACCATATAATATTGTGAAACGTCTGCTCCTCTACAGAGACAATACCTTGTCATTATGTATTCTCAGTTTATCTTTCGTCTGTGTTGGCAGCTCTGGAATACTGTATTCAAACTGTAATCAAATCTCTTAGATGATGTGACAAATAGTTGGGGTGTGTTTATTATTTTGTTGTTTTCTTTAATTAGGGTACTGTGGACAATATTTTCACAGCATTTTTGTTTTATGTTTATTATTTGAAATAAACAACAGAAATAAATCACACCTCAGTAAAGTAAAATGAGACAAACACAACAAAACATTAGATATTGTTCAGCAAGCTCAAATGACTTCATGTGAATGCATGGAAACCCTCAATCTATAGCACCTCATTATGAACTCTGTTTCCCTAGGTATGACAGTATATATATGTATGCCCTGGAGATAGCTCACATATGTGGCACACCAAATGTGTGGGGTACAGATGGATTTGGGATTTGATTTTTGTGTGATATTTTTTTTTCTTCTTCTTCCCTTTTGGCTTTGTTCATGTATATGATTGATCTCCTATTCCTATTTCATACTTCTGGTTCAGTATCGTTCAAACATGTACTCTGACATGGGCTCCACTGATGACTTCTGCTGGAAGTACAGCGTCAGTTATTGATTTAGAATCTCACAAATCAGCCATTTCACTGAGTATATGGCTTCTTAACTAAAAAGACTGTGAATCAGATTCCTTGGTTTGCTTAAATCCAGGTAATAGCATGTCATAGCATTCAAGATAATGGTAATAGGTACACAATGCAAGCAGGTGTTACATTTGCTGCAGGTTTTTAGGAAGAGAACAGGCTAGCTGTGACGTCACGTAGAGCGACTACGTGAGCGACTGGCAATTTATTAAAGGAGTCATTTCATGTCCTTTTCACTTGTTGACACAGTTCCTTGACTTCTCAATGCAATGTAGTTGACAAGCTTAGGTGAAAATGCCACATAGTTAATGTGGAATAGCACATCATACAACAACTCTTTAGATAACGATCTGATTTCAGTGACTGTTGCTTTAAAGTCACTGCTAGGGTTGCCAACTGTCCTGCATTAGCCGGGACATCACTAAATTGGTTTGTCCTATACGGGACCTCTCATGTCCCGTATAGGCTACTCTACTCTGTAATTACCTGACGGCACTGTGCATCTGTCAAAATTTGGCATGGCATGGTGTCCCTTATTTGGTTGTGAGAAAGTTGGCAACACTAGTCACTGCCCACCCCGTCCCGATTTCCACATAGCTGTGTTGACGTGAGGCTACGACTGCTTTACAGCTAGTACCGGTGCAGGCTACTCAAATGCGGTTTGAACATATATTATGGGTTTTCGACCACATATGGTTTAATTTCAGCAGTGTTTTCAAGGTGTTAATATTGCGCATTAATTTCGCCTCACCGTCCAGTCTACAGTAAAGGATACAGGCGGCAGAATGTAGTTCATTGTTATTCGTGTCAACAACACAGCAGCAGCTTGGTCACACAGCCTTGTGTAGGAACAGTGTTACGTTTTGACAACCAGCCATGTATCTTACTAAGCACATTATTTCATGAATGAAGGTTAAATTATATCATATTCTACATATATTCTATCTTTGTTATTATTACGAACGAAACGTTAAATGTTTTGTATGATATGACTGATCACTGACCCAGATAAAAACATTATTACTCGCGGTACCAAAAACGGCAATCCGTTTCCGGCAGGGGATACAATTTCAGTATGATGCGCGACTGCGTCTTCATCAATGAGCAATGTTTAGGTTAAGTAAATCAACACAACATTATTTCGTTCCTTGCCTTGCATATTTCGCTGATACTACGTAGCTGGTCATATCCTCATAGGGGCGTTACCAAACAAACTGTGTGCAGTAATCTACGCAACAAATGCACGTTTCTCTCATTCGCATGTTTCCCCGCCCCTCTCCCTTTTTTAGCCAATACAGACCAGGAAGCTAACAGTCCACTTTGAAAGGCTTATTACTTCTCTGTGTCACATCGACATTGATAAATCCAAAAACAACTAGAAATACTTGGTTTTCATGGAATGGGTCCTTTAATAAAAGTTACCGTGGTTTGGATCAGAAGTCTGGAAAGTAACACACTGAGGGTCAAGACCAGATTCACGACGGTAGACGATAGTGCTCACACAGATACAGAACCGATTACGGTACAACATTCTATCCTGTAACCTCGCTAGTCGCATCAATAATACCTGGCTATATTGTAGGCTTACATACTGTACCAATGGCGTTAAGTCCAAAGTGCCAACAGGAAACTTTAAATGAAACCTTTCCTTGTAAAACTCAACCGTTGTCTTGCATGATCTGACTGACGTCTGGCTCAGTAAGCACGCTCATTTTTCATTTTTAAATAAAAGCAGAGAGAAAAGGAGAGAGAGATTGAGAGAGAGAGAGAGAGAGAGAGAGAGAAAAATGTGCTGCGTCAATTGCGTTAATATATTTTTGCGCGTAGAACATTTCAAATAACCGCAAAGATTAACGCGTCAACGCTCCCATATTTATAATTATAATTCTATCTTTTTTTATATTTGAATGACATTTTGGTAATTGTTGAACTGGGGGGCATTTCCCAAAAGCATCGTTGCTAACTACGTTAGCAACTTACATGGTACATTTACCTGAAATCGTACGAAACGCTCCCCTGAACTAACTGAACGGAATATATATATATATATATATATATATATATAAAGAAGATATTTATTTATAGATTTCACATATTTCACACATGTACTAAAATATAATTTTACATCAATTTAAAATATCCACATTGTACAATACATTTACCTGAAATGCACAATGCCATTGATCCACATCTGAAAAATACTGTATGAAGAAGTGTTTAAGCACTATCCCAGAGCATTAATATAATGTTTACATTGGTAAATATGCTTATCTTTTGTTTTCTTTTTCAAAGTCTTGATTTGCTTGTTTTGTCTTCTACCTACATCTATGCACAGGTTGTGTGCACATGAAAATCAAATGATGTCAGCATCACATTGAATGCTGATAGATAATGTGACGCTATACCATTAACTTTAAAATATTTAAAATGCCTTGTTATATTGACTCCTAGCTCGACCACTAACTCAGAGATCATCAAGAATGATTGCCAAATCACCATAAAAGATGAAAATGGCAACTGAACCTCTGAATTCCAGATAGTTTCTGTTGCCGACATATCATATTCATCATCTTCACATAAACATTTGATCAAATTATTCACAGCAAATTCATTTTTTTGAGGCCGCAATCCAGCATACAGTAGCAGTCCCTAATTTACATTCTGTTCAATCACTAAGTGGAAAAAGTAATCTCAAATATTTTGGCTTTGCTGGTAAGTCCTAGCACTGTTCATGCGAAGTGAATTAGGTAGATTTTAGGTTAGTCTTAAATGTCCCCGTGGGGAACAATAAAGTCCCCGTGGGGCTTTTGACCAAACTCTATAGAAGCCGTAGAAAGCCACCTTGCGCTACCCAGGGACCAACTACAGTTCTAATGTCAGTGCCTTAGTCAAGGACAAAGGAGTATTGGGGAGAAAACCGGAGCCAACTGGAGCATTAACACAGGGTGAGATAGCAAACGCCACAAAGAAAACATTCGCATTGAGCTTTGAGTTGATGTCCTTAAAAGTGCAGGTTTATTTAAAGTTAGCTAGATTATATATAAGTATAAGTATATAAGTAGGCCTATCTGTATTTGCTTTATCCGAACCACAAGATATTCAGCTATTCAATTCATTATGGGGGTGCAGATTGATGTACTATTGGTGCATTAATAACTGAATCTAGGCTGTGAGCTAGCCAAGAGCATTTGGACTATAAACCATTGCATTTTTGTCTCTTTTGTGATTAAATAATTTTCTTTATTTATTTTCACATTGCAAAGGAGTAACCACATGGTATTAATACAATTGATAATTATTAGAATCTTGTTGTTGATTGCAATGTTAAATGCGGACAGTTAAAAGTATGGTCAGTCATTCTTGCCAACTTTGAGCTAAAATCAAACCAGTATTGCTATTGCGGATCTTTGTGGCGGCATCTCACACATTGCATGCATTGTGAATCAAAGTGTAGTGCTACGGCATTGTTGATACGAGCGGTGTTGCAGTATGTTCCTATATTTAGGAGGGGCTGTGTAGAAGTGTCAGATCATCTTTTCAACACGCAGAGGTAAGCTAGTGAAATGCGAGGAGATATTATACAAAAAGTGTATTAGCTTACAATTATCTTGAATTAATGGGGCATGTGGACTTGGGAGATAGTGTTCATTGTGTTTCATCCTGAAATATTTGCCATAGCTGCAAACTGATGTCATCCCTTGCTGTATTACCTACAGACTGCAAGCACATCTTTTCAGTTGTGGTTTGGGTCACTTTCATATAGGATACTGTAGTACGTGGTCCTAAATTAGATATGTCGCTCTCTCTTATTATTTTGCAATCTGAGCTCAGATTAAACAGTTATATCAGAATTCACACAATTCCTGTCACTCTATATCAATATTTGACAAGGAGATGCATGTCTTGCCACAAGTCTTATGGAGAGGCACTGACAGATCCTAAAACTTTGGATGTATCCTGTTTCAGTTCCACTGAAGATTAGCCTACATAAACTTATGGCGTATTCAGACTTGGTCCAGTTGCCTTGAATCGTACCCGAGCACGATTGTCCCCCCTACCCACTCCCCCACTGGCCTGCACTCACACTGCAGTTAACATTCAGGGCCAGGGCATGCTTAATCCAAAACATTAGCTTGGCTAAATTTGGTTTCAGGCCAACTATTTTGTCCACATAATCGTTCGAATTTGTCCTTGATGTCAGGTGAGCTACCAGATTTACAGAGTGCATCCCATTCAGATACTAAGCATGCAGTTTTTTCAGCTTTTGCCGACACTGATCAGTGGTTCTTTGATACCCACGAGTATATGGTTCTTGTGTGTTGTATCCAGAAGCTCCTGAATACTCTCGTCTGCCCTAATTTCTGTTGCATCGATGACTTCAGTTCCGTCCTCGGGCATGTTTGCAATCACACTTATGCGTACCGCGCCCGAGTCCAACCAAATAGTGCCCTGGCCCACCTCTTTCAAGTGGGCCATGGCACGGTTAAGCATGCCACGTCCGGGCACGGTATGGAGCGGTCACACTGGTCAAACGAACCGCACTTTGGGGTCAAACGAGCTTGGGCACGGTTTAACTGGGCCAAGTGTGAGTACACCCTTAAAACTGAACAGTCGTGCATGTGATGTCTTTTATACAGTTATGTGATGCATTTGGGTCAGATCAGACGTGTTATAAGACTTGTGTAGTATGTAGAGTAGTAATAGATTAATGGCAATTAGAGATGCTGCTGTGATGCTCTCTCTTGCATGAGCTAAAGGCATATTACGAAGGGTTAGGGCCTAGGGCTAGGGGCAAGGGGTGAAATGGGATTTAGCCGTATTGTCATTTGGTGTGATACATATGGTGAGCACCTGTACCAACACAAACTTCACCACTACAAACAATACATATTATATTAGTGGTGTCTTTTGTTCATGGTTCCATAGTAATTATATGGGAGATTGAACATTGAACACAACACCAGTATTTCAATTTTATTATGTCCTGTAGGCTACTCTGAATACCGCAGGCATACAGTATCAGTGAGCCAGTCAGATGAATATCTATCTATCCAGTGTTTCCCATATATGTGTTCAGTAGCGGCGGAAAATTCACTGCCGCTCCAATAACAAGAGAAGTGGAGAGGAGGGAACTCAATCTCTTTATCTCTTTATAAACGTTATTATTTAGCACTACGGACGGCGCTTCATATCAAGGTAAATTCACGCACGTCAAATAGCACATTAAAACGTTGCGCTTACTCATGTTGGCTTACAAGCCTGATGTCAGCACAACGATTAGCAGGGTCTTTCCACGAATGGAGTGGAATTGGGTCGGAAACTTAAAACAAACCAAAAATAAACGTTTTTGGGATTATTTCAATTAAGTCATCATGAAAGAAGTGTTTTTTTTTCCACCTCAGGCCATTAAACAAAGTATTTTATAAGATGTTTTTCTCTGACAGGCACATCATTTTTGCAATCCTGTTATCAGTGTTTAAGTAGGTTTCTGAATAACAGTTACAATTATATTGCAACATATTTTTAGTTTTAGTTTTGACCACATCTCTTTGTCTAGCTCTAAATGGCGTGATATGACGAGAGGCCAGATGAACCAGTTGCATGCATTTCACCCTGCAGTGGCTCTCGTTTATTCTTTTTTCAAGTATGACCCCTGGGTACACTGTGCCATCATAGGTGAGAGCACACCACTTCCCTTGGACATCTGTGCTCTGCCACATGTTGTCTGCCAATGCAACACTTGATGACTCGCTTGCATCACTGAAGGACATCTGCTTTGTATTAAAACACTCACAACTGAGATTCTTCTGTGTGGAGCGAAGGCAACTAACATAACGATAAGTAATGTTTCCCGAGGCAAGACGACCACCTGGTGGAGCCTCATTGCGAATGGCACAGGTATCTGGGATGTTCACTTGCATTTCCTCCACTGCCCTTTCAACAGCTTTTTCCTCCAAATAAAAAGCTTGGATGGATGTTTGGGAGGCTTTCACTGAACAGGAATGGAATCTGAAATGTCAGTAAATTGGCTGACAAGCATGTCAGCTGTCCTCTTATGCGTTCCTCCAACACCATCAGGGGCGCCTTTTCCATGACTGGCTTCAAAAAAAGTTCCATGTCCCAGCCTCAAATCCTTTGTTGAAGAGCTCAGTACTAATGAGGTAGCAGTTTGCTCGTTGCCTATATTGTGCGCATGGGCCATCACCACTTAATAAGTGAACCGCCGGGGCCCTCTTCGGCAGGGGTGGGGCTCACGCTGCATCCCCCTACCGGCTCTATCACCATGAGGACGTGCGGT
>JAODUE010007993.1:0-29120 GCA_027564755.1 Amblyopsis hoosieri
GTGTTAGCCAAGCAGGACCTGGTGAAAACAAGGTCTAGAAGGTTTCCTGCCCTGTGTGTTGGAGGGGAAGGCGAAAGTGTAAGGTTGAATGAGGAAAAGAAGTTCAGAAACTCCAGTGAGTGCAGTTTCTCTGGAGGGATGTTGAAGTCACCCAGTAGTGTGAGTGGCGTGCTACTTCACTGTACCAGTAAAGTAACTTTATGGTATGGTACCATGCTGCCACCTTTGACTCAATCGTCGACATATCAGATTCACGGTATATTACGATATTTTTATAATTTTTTCTCTCTCTCTTCATGCATTTATAGCTTTGTGGCTTAGGCTTGTTCTCTTTTTTTATATCGAAACAATTTATAATTGTAGCCTTCTTATTTAACAGATGTACAAGGCCTGCAAACAGCCAGACTTAGTTTTCCAGTTCATTAATCAGTGTACATTTAATATCTGACTTTGTCATTGAGTTATGTGGTTGGTCATTGTGCATATCAGTCTAAATACCTCCCCTGTTAAGTCTAGGATCTTGACCATAGAATGGACAAACTATCTGGGACGTCACCCATAGCTTTTTTCAATAATGGGTTTGAAGACTGCATTGGCTCTGGCCGTCGGCAATTTTGCAGAACCTAACTTCCCCCTATCCATTATAATAAGATACATGTATGGATAATATGATGAGTTATAAATAAATCATCGTCCGTACAGTTGTCATAAATGGGTGTTAATGGGAACTATTGACCAACTTTGACCAATGTTTTTTGAACCATGCTGTAAACATGTATTTTTGCTTTTAAGTTCGACATTATAATATGGCAGTCTATGGGTATACAGTATGATCTTTTGCATTCAGCCTGAAGCGACCATTCGAGGAACTGCAGATTTGCACACTTTCGCGTTGTATTAATTTCTCAGCACTGGAGGTTTGGACCACTTGATCTTGACGCAGTTAGCCAGCGCCCCAGTGTCCCAGACTTCACACAAGTAAAGACCGGTTCTGTGAGACTAGGCAAATGGTGTATCTATCATGCAGACATACAAACTGCTGAAGTGATCATCATTCTGGATTTAAACACACCTGAAATGCCTCAGAAGCCAGCCAGGAAGTTCCTGTGTAGCACTGCGCAGACTGAGGCAAAGCACTGTATGCTGGGAGTGTTTATCCACAGAGGCAATTCAGATCTTCCACTCTGACATTGAGTTGCATTATAGCGGAACTACAGTGAAACGGATTGGTAGCTGACAAACACACACCAACACAGACACATTCACCGCACACAATACCTCACTTTTACTTTGCTGAGAATCTGGGTTGTCCAAAACAAAATACCACCTGACAAAATACCCGGCTGTGTCTGGCTGCCTTTGTTGCTAGCTACATGATGAAAACATTGCTGGGAAAATGACAAAAGCTCACTCATATGGAATAAAAAGATGAGGGTGGAGATACAATTGTTGGATGTTTACAGAGTAAAGCTATGATTTTGGCATACTGCGTGTGAAAATACCAAAACACATGAATGTTTGCACCTTGATGATAGGGGAAAAGGTGACTTACCAAAAGATCAGGAGTCGGGGTCAAGCGAGGTCAGCTGATAGCCTGAAGGCCTTAATGGTCTAATGTTCCATAATGCCTGTTCGTTTGGGCACAGGCACTTTATAGGCATCTCCCGCTCTCTGTGGATCACTTACACTGGTTAAGTGGCTACACCTGGTTCTGCTGGCTTAGATCCAGATATGGAGTAAAAAACCCACGTGAATTGACACGTTACCATTCTCTGTTTAAGGGCAACTGAGAACATCACTCTGTTTTTACCGCTTTGGGTCAGTGAAAACCATACTGTGTGTAACACTGTAAGCCCATCTGAGCTGCCTGCGTGCATCACTTTCTCCATATGTTTCATCTCCACGCCAACCTCAGTGTGTCTGCCGTCCCAGCCGTGCGAACATGAACTACAACAGCCACTAATCGTAACACAGCTAATAACATCCATGGTTCTCGTGGGAAGGATGTGATTGGCAGGTAGAACACTGTGTAGAACTGTCAGCGGTTTCTAGTGTTTCCTTTCAAACCATTTTGACAGTTCAGTGAAGGACGCTGATTTAAAACCGCTGTTCTAATGTTTTAATCCTCAAAGATCATCAGATTAGCGTCCATCTGGGATTACAAGAAAGGCAAAGACAATGACAGCACTTTTTATTTTGTATTACAAAGCTGTCGTTAAATGAAATTGATGATGACAACTTGACAAGGCCTCGGCAGAAACACTTTTCGACCTGCTGAACACATACAGCGTGTTAAAAGTCAACTTTCATCTGCTGGCATCCCTGCCAGTCTGCCTCTTATCCTTGCTGCCATAGATGTACGTTACCATAAAACTGCTATCAAAGTATCTGCCTCACCATGAGCCTTATTGAGAAAGGAGACCGCCTTTGATCGACACATGCAAAGAAAGGGGTTATGTGTCAATCAACTGGCAGGACCTAGTATCAGGCATTCTCACAGGACGCCTTGGGGTCCTCAGGATGGATTAAGAGCGACAAAAGACCTCCTGCCGGCATCAGATAGTGCGAGGGAGGGAAGGAACGAGAGGATAAGATGGCACGGAATGCTGATCATGTATTTTATCATGACTCTCAAAAGATGGAGGGGATGGATGAGTGAGTTTATCACCCGCCGCTCGTCCCTGAGGACCCCGCGGGCATCCCTGAACCTTCACTTTTATCCTGTTTTTAATTAGACACACGCCAAGCAATTCCTCTAATTCCTAACTATTAACTTGTCTCTAATTTTCCCCGTTATTTTGCTTCTTTCTCTAACTTATTCCTTTCTCTTCACTTGGGATATAGTTGTCATCATGTTGGCAAAGATATGACCATGCCCTATGTTATGGTTGGTTTGGAATGAGGCCAATGGCAATGCTAGTGTTTGGGGTGGGTGTAAAATCAGTGGGGTGTGATGAACGTGGATGATCATTAGAGGATCATTTTAGTATCAGTTTCCAACATTAACATATTTCTATGCTGTTCCATTAGGATGCTTGCCTGTCTGTGTAGTTAGTGGTAACACTTGTGGTTGTGGTCAGGAACATTTTTCTGGTTGTGCCTTGTGACACCAAACATGTAGGCCTTTTGCTTCTAACCGCAGTTACGGTAGCAACGCTACCCGACAATGGTTCCTGTAACCTGAGCTCTATGTACGAGTAGCCTAAACGCTGTGGTCGAGACTCACACTAACAAGCCTTTGGTTTGGTTGGGAAGGAGGAGGGGGGGAGGCTAAGTGATCATATTTTCTTTTATTGTTCATGCTTAGATGCTTTTGTTTTTATTTAGATGTACAGATACATTTAACAGTTACATATTTAACATTGTTTTTCACCCTCAATATTTCGCATCTATGCTCAGAGGGGGAGGATGTTGCAACATTCTGAGAGCTAAAAGGTCCCCACTGCCGATCTACCTGTTGTACTAGTAGAATGCTGACTTCCTAAGCTTGTTCTTTTGTATCAAAACCTCTGCTAAATTACAAAATGATCAACTTTTATGTTATTTCTAATCAGATCTATGGATATTTCCGATCAGATCTATGAATATTGGACTGTCTTGTTAGATGTGTCATTGTCTGCCTGTTTTTTATATTTTTATATTGCCCTTTTAACCTCTAGTCACTGGCATAATAACCTCAGTCCAATGTCTCACTGTTTCCAGTGTGTGCTAAGTCCTTCAGTGTGCATGCTAGTGAGGTTTATCTTGCGCTGGCAGCCTTATTGTAACTGCGGACGGTATTATCGGTATTTGCTGTTCTCTCCCCAGCCCGCCTGGCAGAAGCTGGTTGGAGGCCTCTCTGCTGATTTCTCTGTCATTGATATGCAAGCTGCATCATCCAGGCGCTAGCGCAAGGTTAAGCATGCGTGACGGCCAGGCTTAGCAACTGCCTCAGACTTCTCTGTTTTGTCCTCTCAGTTGCTTCATATCTTGGTCTCTCATTCTCATATTATATTGCATTGATACTGTATGGGCCTGTACTGTGTTTCTTTAACTTTCTCCCTTTCTGCTGCCCCGAATCTCTATCCCGCATCGCTGCGTTGCATATTCTCGTCAGACTTTCGGACACTCTCACACTGCGTGATTCACACATACTTTTCCCTCCATCGCTACCCCAGGCTTCTTCTGCAAAATGCTCTCTGTCATCCTGCTCTGTAACATTGTTGACAGATGTACCTCATTGTGTGTTCTGTACCTGGGTAGATGACAAGTAGCCCTATCTGTTGCTACTGTTCAGAATATAGAGAGGGCTTGACAATAATTCCATATTAATATAAAATATACAGCAATATAAATTTTTTCAATAAAGGTTATATCATTTATAAACACATTTCCGATATTTCGATACGCTTTTCATCAGTATTTTTTTACTGACAGACGTTCAGGGTGCAGCCGTCAGTCCATTGTATTCAAAGCGAACAGAATAACACACAAGTTGCCATGTCAGGTAGCCTATGTGATGACTGAGCTGTTTTAACATGGTATATTTTATTAACTCTCTCACCTAATCATAGCTTTCATAAATATAATAACCAGAAAGAAAATAACAAAGTTGACAGTTTAATGTTTTGCTGTGATTTCGCATTTCTTGTTTGTATGAAGGCTAAAGGTCAACATTTATTTGTACCTTTATTTCTAAATTATTCTAGTATTAGGAGGAGATTTCATAGACTTGACAAATACATTTTTCAGAAGTTTGTAAGTACAGACATCCATTGTGGGCATTCTTGGCAGTTTTTCTGAGGTTTTTATATTGTTTGTATGGATATCGGAATTATAACGTATATCGACCAAAATTAAGATATACTGTATATTGTGATAATACATTTTGGCCATATCGTCCAGCCCTAAATGGTAGTATATAAATTCACATTAAAATGTTAAATTGATTTCGAGTGACGTATTTAGAAACATTTGGAATTTGTTTTAAGTATATGTAAATGATGATCTCATTTATGTTATACAATCACAGTCACCATCTTTATGTAGTTAAATACCTTATTTTTCATGTAAATTCCAGTAAATCCCATAAAACTGATAAACATGTCTAAAAAATATAATCAGTGATAAATTCTTAAGTATGCCACAGAATATATATATATATATATATATTGACTTTATTTATAGTTATTGCTCTTATTGGTCGCATATGATCTCATATGATAAATGGTCTCTCCAAATGACACTGTCATGTTGAATTGTAGCCTTGGTTAACATCTAAGGCACATTAAAATAATTTCTTTCTATTTAATTAAATAAACATTGTCTATGGGAAATTATTTGTGCATGTTACACAAGATGAAATTCTAAAGGACTCTGGCATAGTTTTAGATTTTGACTGAGTGCTATGTATAGACCAAGCAAACAGTTCAGTGATTTTGACTTTAACAAAGTCTTGTTCTCCAGTAGTAGCTTTTTAGGGCAAAATGTAGTACACCAATATTGTTTTAAGTCAGTTTAGCCTACAGTTGATCATCCCAAGACACAGATGTTTTAAATATGCTGAAAGTTTTGAGCAATTTCATAGACTTGAGCATTAAAGTCCATAATGTATTTATATATCACCAGTGTTGGGCAATACTACTACAGTACCTACTAGTTAAACTACATTTCTCAGTAGCGTGGTGGACTGAGACTTTGCAGTGGATTGAGGGGGAATAAAGACAAGACTTTTATGTGATAGAAAGAACAGTGAGAGCAGAGGACACAGATTATTGTTAAATAAACAATTAAACTGAACAATTTTGCCTGTTTATTTGTTTGACTGACACTTTTGAATGTTGGTACAAAAAAATAGCTTAAATGTAGTAAACTAAGTTTGCCGTGTTGCTGTAGCTTAGTTGCTACATTTATCTTGGGGGTAGCGTCAGTGTAGTGAAGCTTAATTTAATGTAAAGTAACTTGTAACTCAGCTTACATTTTCAATGTAGCTTGCCCAACACTGTATATCATGTACTTCCCCCATAGAAATTTGAAGAGAAGAGTAGGCTAAATCATGCCTATATGTTGAGGCCTATGCCTAAAGCAATACATATGTTTGATAACCCTTACTACATTATATTCCATATATTTTGAATTGTGCCAGGGTTCCTGTATTTAATGTTTTCATTTAAATCAATAGACATTTCTACCCTACATTGATGCAGTGTTTGATTTTCAACATTTTATGGGGCAGGACCCCAGAGCCCCCACTTTATATGTCCCCACCAATGTTCAAACGAAATAGACATAAAATGATGTATCTGGTGTAGGCCTATAATTTGCATAACAGCTACCACCTATAGGGCTAGGCCATATGTTGGATTTGAAGCTGAAATTGCTATAAATAGATTATTCCCTTAGGGTAGCGGCAGCCTAATGAAACAAATAAGATACATCATAGCCTATGGCCCCCTATTCCAGAGAAATAGGGTTCCCCCACGTACAAAATCCCAATTTAAACAATGTCTACAGCCAGAGCCATCCTTGACAGAAGTACATTAATCCATAATACAGGATCTCTTTATTTTTATGCAAACCTGCCTCTGGTCTATTGTAGCTGCATGTTTATGTTGTTGCTGCTCTATTATTGGATATTATAAAATAAATTAAACAGCAGCAAACAACTATACTCTATGTAAAGTTAGTGAATACATTGCTAGATGTTTCAAATAATATTGTACATTCTGAAATAGTAGACAAAAGTCCTGAAACTGAATAAAATTGCATTCCAACTCACAATAAAATGTAGTACATTATATCATCAATTGAGTACAGAAAGCACAAGAACTGCTTAAGTATTTCAGGATGTCCATCATGGACAGCATTTTGTAGTGGTCACACCACATGATATCTAAGTTTAGTAAAAATGTACAGACAAAGAATTGGGCACCTATAACAAGCTAGCTTCCCACAAAATGTCACAATCTTAACATCTCTCTCTCTCTTTCTCTCTCACTCTCTCTCTCTCACTCAATAATAGCCTTAATAGACTGTAGATCTGATCATCATATTGTATCTACATATGATCCATTAAACAAGTGAAAGTGTCCACTCTCTCTAAGTGAAGTCTATGGTAATTAACTGAAGTAAATGTTGTCATCAAACCTCTTAAGTTCCCTCTGTAAACACCAATGTCATATTCCAGAGTTTATGGACGCTTTGCATTCAGGATTTACTGTATGGCTTGTAGAGAAAGTTGGACAACGAAAACATTCCTAAAAATCATTGGTGTTCTTTCAGCTGTGAAATTAAACAAACTCCCCAAGAGAGGTGACTCAATCTAAACAAATAAAACCAAAGGGAGTGGAAATCATATTAATAAAGTGATAGATTTCTCTCCCATTTGGTTTATTCACTTTACATGTTTTGCTATATGTTTTTTTCTATTAACCTAAGTATTAGCAATCGTATGTTCTAATAAATGCATTGTGTTATAAAGGTCACTATTGCTAATTTGCAATTAGACAATTAGCATACGCCCTTCCTCCTCCTCTCACAATATTTATTTCACTCTTTGTCTACTAAAATGTCTCTGTCTCTGATAAGCTGGCATTTCCTGTTGTCTTAGCCCTGGGCATTGTTGTCTGGCCTGTGAGACAGTAGAGTCTGTGGACCACTGACACGACAACCATTTTGGCTTTACTTGGTCTGCCTTGATCAGACACCGAGGGAAATGACTCCTGTTTTTGGTATTGTTTGTATGTGTATAACTCCATTTACTCTTAGTTTCAGTGTATCTGGTCAACACAGCACAGAGGAGACAAAATCAGCTCAAAGGTTATTGATAAAATTGATATATATTAATATTTTACATTATTTAAGATATACAAATTAGTTTGTATAACACTGCATATTTAAAATTGATTATATATTATATACTATATGTTATACAGTAGTTACTAACTGGACATGTTTGATAATATCCAAGTTGACACATGACAGTTTTGAAAGACTATTTAGTTCGAAAATTGTTAAAATTTGTTATATTAATGTATTATATCAACTTAATAATACATAATTTAAAGTCTTTAATTAACTGTTTATGAATTATTTCCTGTTGTGAGGACCCTATACAACAAGATTAACATATTAAAACAATGTTCTTGAGTTATAACCACCGTTATAAATGGGCATGTCAATTCTTAATTCTTTATAGTCAGTCTGGACATGTTGTCAGTTCTTGATGTGACAAAATATTTTGTGTACATATATAAAATGTATACTCTTCACAAAGTCTAATGTAACAAAAACTATTTACAAAGTGTCTTTTTTACTGGGCATGCTGGTTCCAGCTATAATGCTGCATGCCATTATAATGCAGTTCTACTTTTAAATGAAGTCTTGTTGACCTTTGGTGTCACTGTCACCCAGGAAAAGGGGTTCTGGGATCTTGAGTTAATGAAAAGTCAACACAAGGACTACACTGAGGTTGGCCAAAGAACACAGTGCTCTGCGTCTATCCAGGATATGAGCTTCATTCTTCTGACCGATACCTCGATGCGTTGGAGGATAACCCCCTCCTTGCAGTTAGTCACTTAGACCTACGTAGCTGAACACTTGCCCATTTGTTTTGCTTTGAATATATCCAGAAAGCAACACTTCTAATCAATCACCAGAATCTCCTCATGACTAGCTTTCATTGGTATGGCTAGTCAACCTTCCAGATGGTGAATGTTTCAATGATTTTTGCCAAGCCACGGTTAGAGAGTCATATAGCCTGTCACCCAGCCAAAGCGTCACTAAGGGCTTTTCTGTGTTTGCTGGAAGTGAGAGGGATAAATGCTTGTACAAACATTTGCCCACCAAAGAGTGTGTGAGACCGTCACAGTGGAGACAGAATATGGAACACTGGCAGATAAGACACAGTTTATTTGTGTAGGAGTGTCTCTCTAAAGGCTGTTAATGTGGGATTATCGCACGTGCTTTGCTTTTATCTTCAAAACTGGTGTGCTCTCCCAATCCAATCGCAGTGGCAGATTATGGAAACGCCACCACAACATGTCAGAATAAACCTAATAGGAATATCTCTGTGCAAGCACTTCTCCTTTAGCTAGGAGCCATTAGGCTAAGCCCAGGAGAGGCTGTGGACGGGTAATGGAGAATATAGATTTAACTTGTGACCATCAGCAAAAACACCAATTAGAAATGCATCAGCGAATGGCCAGGGATTCAGCGAGGTATAATTGTTGTGCATGAGAGCTTATGTCGTTCCTGGAGCAGTACACTTCATTCTGAAGAACATGATGTACTGATGCATGCTGTTGGCATACTTGAGGAAAACAGTATAACGTGATGACCTCTGCACTTACTGTTGTAATACTTCACTGCTAACACGAGCGTACTTATTGAGGATCAGTGTTCATCTGTTAGAATGACCCACCCTCCCTTTCATCCTGGAAGGCTTTGGTAAATGTGGGGCCATATTCCTTTCACACAGCCCCGGAGCGTTGAAAGGGATGCCTCAGCCAGATAGCAGGTGAATGCATGATCCGGCCTCATCCAGGCTTTTGACAGCAAGCAGGCGCGTTCATATCGTTGCTCCTTTTTAGGTTTGTTCACAGGATGCAGCATCGCCTCCTCTCCAGCTCTGTCATGACCTCCCTCACGATGCCTCCCCGCTCCCTTCATCAATCATTTACTCCATCTCTCTCTCCTCTCACTCTCTCTCCTTCCCTCCCCTCCCTGCTTATTCCTTAGATCTTTTATATTTATCTGAATGGTGAATTTGTCAATTATTCTGCTTCTATTTAATAATATTGCTGTCTGTGGTCTTCTTTAGTATTTCCTCATTCAGGCTAAAATCCTACATGTGTCGGCGCTTCACCTCTTGGCTTGTATCCATACATCTGTACCTGGCTGTCGAGGAAGATTTATGCAAACCGCTCAAACAACACAGCACAGTGTGCAACAGTGCGGTCAACCTGTTTATCCACTGCTTACCTGGCTGTTTCATTTCCCTTCCGCCCATTCATTAGCGACAACACTTTTACCTAATGGAAAAGGCATCACAGATTAGGTCTGCGGAACCAGATTTTCCACGTAAAGTGAATTGCAGTTGTATCCCTGCACCTTGTCAATGCACACTGTGCAAACACAAATAGTCTTGTTTAGGAAACGCTGTCTGTCCGCCAGTGTGAATGCTCTGTAACGCACATTGTTGTGGTGGTTTGGGCTGTTGTATGGGCTGTTGTTCCCCCCCCCAACCTTCACACACACACACACACACACAAGCATTATTTCCTGAAGCCTTGCACATAGAGTAAGATCAATTATTCAACATTGTAATGGATCTATATTTGTCAATGCTTATTGTTCTTCAGTGCCTACCCCCCCCCACACACACACACACACCCTCACCATTACTCAATTCAAGCCTCTCCTTCCACTGTCTGTCTGTCTGTCTGTCTGTGTGTAATGTGGCTGGCTGGCAAAGTGTAGCTGGCCTGTCTATCCGCAAAGGATGCTCCACTCTAATGAATGAAGTGAAGTCATTTAGCAAGCCTCTTAATGGCACATAAAGCCCTGCTGCTGGGCTTGATTAATCAGGCAAAGTGTTTGGCTGTCACACACAGAGCCGTCCTCAGCACGACCAACAGCTTGATTGCCGCTCTGTCTTTTTACGGCGGCCCCTGTCCCCCCTCCAGAGTCGTAAATGATAGGGGAGCCCCGACCGCCGACGCACCACTCCTCCACAGGTGGTGTTTGTTTGATGGTAGGCTCTGAGGAGGCTTGATCAGGGATCAGATGAGAGCTCCGCTTGGCTCCGCTGTTTACCGGGAGTGCTGATAACAAGGACGCTACTACCCTGTGTAACACACGGCTATCTGTCACTTCTGCTCTCCCTGCTGTAGCAGTGGGGTGAAACAGGGACTTAATGGGGTCGCAGGATACTTTTTAATACAATCTATAAGGGAAAAAATAATAATCATGATTATTTTTGGTCAATATTGAAATCACGATTACTCATTGACTTTGGAAATATGTTGCATTTACTGCATCAAAAAAAAAAACAGTGAAAGAAATTAACAAATGAACGAGAAAACACAACTATGAAATGTCCCTTAATACTTTTCAGGTTGACCTTTCACACTGCAAGTGGCGTAAGTGAACGTGCACCTGTTACGCAGAACACAAAATATACATACACAAACATATACAATACATACAATACATACATACAAACATACATAGAATAAGAGTTTACTTGCAAAACTTCTTTCTTTATATTATATTGTTTTTGTTAGGAGCCGAAATTGAAATGTCGATAAATTAAAATGTGATTAATTGCACATCTCTACAATCTATATGTGATGTATATCACACGTCTAAAATCTACCTGATACAGATATATTTTATTTGTTTTATTATTAGTTTATTTGTTTTCTTCACTCTTCTCAATGTTGTAATTCATTTAATCTTGTGCATGTGTACGTGCGTGCGTGTGGGTGCGTGCATGCATGTGTGTGCCTACATGTATGTACTTTAACAACTGCTGCACTTTAACAACACAGCGAACAATACACTCGACTCCTGCAGCAAATCAGGCACAAGCATTAAGGCCTGTTACATTGTCCGTTTGGAATTTAGGAGTCATGTTGTTATTTTTCAGTTTATCCTTGAAAGAGGCCCATGTTTCAAATGTAGCGTATAGGTCTAGTTTTAGAGAAACAACAGCTCTCAGTTAGATACCACACAATCACAGAGGCGTCCTGTGTGGCCAAGAGACAGATTTAGGTGGCAATTTAGTCTTTTGTAGCAGGCAAGCTTATCCAGCAGGTAATTACTATATTTCAACTTCCTGACTTGGGCTCAGTTCTCTGAGCCAAAGGTTATCTCTGGATTACCTTCTACTGTTATTATCGCTAACACTGAGCTCATTTAAATTCATATAAAATGTGTAAGAAATCTCAATGCTTTGGTGTGTATGCTAACAGCTAGGTGTCTTTCTGTCACTGGTGACATGCTGGGCTTGCAACACACGTGTGCGTGTGTGTGTGTGTGTGTGTGTGTGTGTGTGTGTGTGTGTGTGTGTGCGTGTGCGCACGCGCGTGTGCGTGCGTGTTTGGGTAGAGGGTTAGAATTACTGAATGCCACATTTGGACATAAGAACACCTTGTTACATGGGTGCATGGTAACATGGGAGGGTAGGGCAGGTGGTGTGGTGGAGTCCAAAGGTGCATTTCCAATGATTCTATTTGATAACCTGCACAAATTTGAATACAGTATTTTTGCTCTGAAACATATTTGAACAAATAGAATTCTCTGAGTGGCTGCCCCTCTGCTTGGTTTTGTTTTGGTCAGTTGCAAAACACACAGTAGGCCTAACTTGGGTTAGACTGCTTAGCATTCCATTATTGTCCCAGTCAACTAGGCTACCTCATGTCTTTCCCATCTCGCTTGCTATCTGACTGCTGCTGGGAGTAGCGGTGCAGCAAGCACTGCGTACACAGGGGCGGGGGGGCAAGGGGTAAATAGGAAGTGACAGATCCTTTAACAAAGTTCATACTTTAAAAGGAGGACATAGTTGGCATCATTTCTATATTGTGGGGGGGGGGATATTGTGTTTTCTTTTCTCAGTGTTGTTGATTAGCATTAAAGGAGTCATTCCATGCCCCTTTTTACGTGTTGACACAGTTCCTTGAGTTCTCAATGCAATGTAGTTGACATGCTTAGGTGAAAAGACCACATAAAACCACTGCTCACCCGCCCATTCTTTCACGTCGCTGCATTGATGTGAGGCTATGGCTGCTTTGCTGCTGACTGCTAGCGTTCACACAGTGGTTGGTGAAACGACCACATAGTTCTATGGGTTTGAACCACATATGGTTTATTTCAGCAGTGCTTTCAAGGTGTTCATATTGCGCTTTAATTCTGCCTCGCGTTCAGACTACAGTAAAGGATACGGAAGGCAGAATGGGGTTCATTGTTGTTCATGTCAACATTAGCATGGCAGCAGATTGGTCACACAGGCCAGGAATGTGTAAGGACAGGGGTCCGTGTATTTTGCAGCCAACCAATATATTTTTTTAAATTAAACATTCTTTTTTTAAAAATTTTTTATAACTGTTTCTTAATTACCATTTATAAATATGAAAAAAAAAATTGAATACTGGGGTCATGCAAGTAGCATTCAACTGCTATGCAGCGGTTGCTCCAGTAGACTTCGAGGACGATCAGCGATTGCATAGTAAAAAACAGCCTGACAATATTATTAAACCTTTATTAGGACATTAGATCATACTGTAAACATAAATATATGATCATGTTCATAAAAATGTCAGCCAGTAATTTCACCACAAGTATAAGACCATACATACCAAGACTGATAATCTACACTTCTCCGCCAATGTCTCTTAAAAGAACACACTAGGGGGGGCATTGTGAGTATTATGAGATGAGATTATGAGTGTCTTCTTGGTATATCTCTATATAAAGGGCTATTCTCTCTGTGTAGGCTATTTTGGATGTCTTGAAAGCCTCGTTCTATTTCGAGGGGGAACAAGGCTAATGATACACTGAAAGACGATGACGTCTGTGCATCTGTGTATCAACTTTGGTTGATAGATTTGCACGGAATATTATTGTAGAATAATCCTGAATATCTTGACCAGTGTTTGCCTCCTCGATATGAGTATTTCTGAAATATACTTGCTAGATAAATGGCAGTACATGAGCGCGCCTTGCTGACATCCTGAATATATCCCAGTCGATATTGTAGGACTTCTGGGTCCCACAAAAAACCCCACGTATTTTAATTCACTATTTAAGTCTGTATCGGACCGATTTCCGATCTCAGTTTCGTATCGGTGCGATCCCTATTGATAAGGCAGTTGGTGGTTAGATGCTAGCAACATAACACTAGTGATATTTGGTTAAACAAGAAACATTAAAGTTAAACAAAGACATATTCTATCTTTGTTATTACCATGGACGTAAAGTTAAATGTTTGCATGATATTACTGATCACTGACCCAGAGTATAGTATATCAAGTACTTGAGTACTTGAGTGTGTTTGTGTCGGAGTTGCTACTTTGATACTTGATTGTAATTGTTACTAATTTGCCCAAAAGGCGAATGTAAAGGCTTTCACAAACATGTCAACCACTACAAAGAATGTGTTCTTTGTAGTGGTTGACATGTTTGTGAAAGCCTTTACATGTCTAACTTTGTGACATATATTTTTCTGTGTCAGAGATTAAAGTGCTCCAATCGTAAATCTAAGTTGTTGTTTTTTTTTATGTTAAAATCATCATAGCTGTTATGCTGCCATGTTTCATTCCCTTCTGTCTTGTTAATGCGTGCAGGGCTTCACAATTACTGCTTACATTATGTTAATCACTTGTGTGATAGGCTTTTACAGGTGGCACAAGATGAGTTTGATACTGAATGTAGATGGTACCTTTTTATTTATATTTTTTATTGTTATGGTTGGGAAAACATGCTCACTGCAGGCTGACATAGTAACTTGCCTTGTAAATATGTCAATCAAGGGAAAAATAATCTGGACCCAATCTATAACAGCCTAATCTAATCACTAAAGCCTTTGTCTGTTATGATTTGTAGCTCTGCCAGAACTAAATTGCCATGTCAGTAAACTGATTAGCAGCGATCCAGTCTCTCCTAACTGCTGACTCTAACATATACTGTAGTTTCTGGTGGATAACTCTCCTATTGGCTTACAAAGCCTTCATTAAGCGTCTGTCCTGGTTGTTCACTAAGCTAAGATCTGCGTCTGCCCTGGTTGTTCATGCTCCTCCAATTTCTGTGCCTCTGTTGGTTTACAGAAGTAAGCAGGAAGGGTCACCGCTCCAAATGTGAATTTAATTAAATCTGACTGACTGAAGATAGAACCACTTGAAACTGAAGGAGAAAGAGGTCAGGTGCAAATAAAAATCTATGCAAATAGCTAACTCCTCCCATCACACACACACACACACACACACACACACACACACACACACACACACGCAAACTTGCGCACGCACACACACACACACACACACACACACACACACACACACACTATATATATAAAATGAACAGAAAGCGATAACAAACACAATCTCTTTTCAATCATGGCAGTTACGGTTGTGATTAATGTAAAGTGGTTCTATTCACCCAAAGATTGCCAAGGTAGATGGGTAGAACATAAATGTCAAGAATTCATTTTTGTCTGCATGTCTGACAGCAAGGGCAAACACTGGGCTACATTTTAAAAGAGGAAAGTGACAGACCTCTCCACTGGGGTAGAAACTATTATATGTGTAATTGTAACTATTTTCAAATTCCAATTACTGTCGTACAGTAGTTTAAACACACTTTACACTTTTAACTTAATAATTAAAGTCATGAGGCTTTAACACCTCTTTTCTATGCTTATTTATTTGTCTGCACCAAAGTTTTGTTTTTCTTTCATTTTATTTTTGTTGTTTTAGTTTGGTTTAATTAAGATTATATATGCACATGAAGCAATGTGCGTGTGGACGTGTTTATTATTCAGAGATTTTCAATGCAGACTATCGTAGAACTGTGTTCACACTGGCATTGAATCGTACTATGGTTCAGTAGGAAGAAGACCAACACCAAAGTGTCATTAGCTGCGTTTACATAGACCATATTATTCCGATTGGAATTGGGTTAAAAGCCCAACTCGAAAAAAAATGTTCCATATAAACACGATCGGAAGAGAAACGGCCAACCCGATAGAAATTTCATTCCGAAGCAGAGAGGTAGTATAACCTGTTCCATGATAGAAGATAGAAGAATTCTACCATGTAAATGGTTTTAACCGATTACTTCCTGGTTGCGCTCTAATGGGCATGCCTTGTCTTACGTTTTGTGTGATGCCGGTAAACTATTCTGTACAGCCACTGTACAAAGCATGGCTGTATTATGGTACATAGTCTGGACAAAGCAATTGCGATGCGCGCAAATCAGTGAATGGGAGTTAGTACGGTGATGTCATCTGGAGTCGTACATTTCTCCACCAGTCACACAAATAGCCTCACTCTCGGACGTACCTACAACTAGAAGCTTGCCGTTTTTAGCCATTTGCTAGTGGACACATTGCATTATGAGCTAGATAATGTGTGCATGTTTAACATCAAATTCCGATAACTTGCGACGGCACATGTAACCACCAGACCCGATTAGGTGACATTCCTTGTAAACAGGTAACCAGAAACTGTCAATCATAAAGATTCCATTAAGGAAAGACAAAAAACTGTCCATGTAAACCATGCTCATGTGTGTTTGGTGCACACACACGTGCTTGTTCACACATGTCAGAATGTTGTTGTTGCACAAATGAAGTAGGTGAAAGGGAAAGGAGTCTGAAGGCAATGGTTTACTGTACTTTCTTGAAGTCTCCGAACAGCTTATGAATAAGCCACATTGCATTTCATGTGTTTAAATTCGACAATGGTCGATGTGAAGTCCACTTGAACACGTGGCTTTTCACAATGGGGAACACTCATGGTGTGAGGGAATTCCGTATTTAGTATAATTTTGTCTTTCAGATTCAATTGCCCGACGCTTGCTGTGCGTGTGCTCGTGTGAAGTTGCAGATAAAAAAGTCACATTGAATTTGAACTCTTAAAGCTCCCCTGATGACTTTTAATCTTTGGTTGCACTCAAAGGTCAAATCGTAGACCTCTTGTTCAATCACAGGTCAAACCAATCAATCTTCTAGTCACTGGTGTGCGTGTGTGTATGGCAGTACGGGAGCCAGTCATTATGAAACAATACACACATTTCACAATTCATAGATCTTAAAGTCACGATTCATCAGTTGCATATTGCTAAATATCCTTTCTCCACCTGTTTGGTGCCAACAGATCACTAGAGGAAAGTATTGTGATTGAGGGAGGGAGAGAGGGAGGGGGGGAGTATGCTGCCTCCCATTCATCCTTTCATCATACAAACATGGCCTCTCAGCATACCGTGCAGGAGCAGAGCAGTGTGGCGGGCTGTGTGTAAATAAAGAGAGATGGAGGGAGCCAGCCAGACGGAGCACCTGTGTGCGGAGCGGCAAGGTGTGCAGTCCATCATCATGTGACAGGCAGACAGGGCTGTCTGGGGAGTTTATTTTTACCTCCGTCGGAGGTGTCTGGACTGGCTGCTGTTGTACCCAGCTGGCTCTGCTGCCCAGCAGGGGGGTTCTAGGGCAACTGTTAGCTGTTATTATACTGTATCTATGCTTGCCTAAACACACACACACACACACACACACACACTCCAATAGAGGCGAGACACAGGATAAGATCAGGTTTACTTTGGACAATACTGTACACGATTGTTTGAATAACAGCACTAAATGTACCTCTCTTGGTTATATGAGTCTGTAATTTGAGGGACTCTGTTAAATGAAGTCACTCTTGTGTTGAATAATGTTTTGTACAGGCAAGCTATGTGCTTGTGTTGTTTTGTCTAATAGAGGGCAATGAGGCGAGTTAGAATTACCTTATGCACAATTGTATGCGAGGCGTTTACTTTACTCAGCCAATTCCCAGTGTTACTGCAGCTATCTGTCTAATAAAGGCTACTGTTTACAGTATACAGGCTTCTCAGGACTTTGGGCACAGGTGCACAGAGCTAACTTCATTGACATTTCTCTAACCCTGCTGCAATGCATTTACTCCAAAAATGCAATCTATTACTAACTCGGCTACTTGGTCTAAATTGTAATGAGTTTGAAGCTACTAATTACTCATTACATTTCAGTTGCTTTAAAAAGCTGATAAGAATCCATACAAAATGTAAAATACATGGAGCATAATCTTTTCATTGCTTTATTGTATTAAACAGAATAGCCATACTGCAACGCTACTAACATCTAAATAGCCAGCATACTGTATACTGTATTCTGCTATCATAACAGCAGTTTAATCATTGTGTACTGTATGTTATTATAATATGCCTCACTGTTTAAAATATAGAGATATCTGCAGGAAATATAAAAGACATAATACGGATAAAGTACTGCAATTATACAGTACATAATAGTGCTAATACAGATGATGAAAAGGCAGTATAATGTACTATACGTTATCAGTCTAAATATGTGCAGCACAGCCCCATGCTAACAATGTACATATCACAGTCAACAGATCTTTGCATGAAGTTAATGTCAAATATAGGAAGCAGCCAGTCCCGTCTCAATAATAAACTGATGTTTTTCTTTAGATATCCCTCTACAGCTGTATTGTAGCTGAAGCATTCACTTGGCACAATGCAGAAGTGCATATGCAATGCAAAAGCTGTTTTAAAGTTTAACTGATTAATAGCATCATTCTTTTCAGCATGTAAAGTAACATTATACCAGACAGTAGTACCATACTGTACACTATTATGTAGACAATGACAAGTATTACAGTAATGTGTTACTACAACTCTGCTCTGCGGCCCCTGTTAGGATCCTTTTGAGTTGATCCTTTTGAGTTTATTCCTTTGAGTACATGCAATGTTTGCATCATAGCTGTCTCCAACTTTAACCTGAGTAGAGGTCTGCTCCGACAAGTTAATTCAAATCAACCATTGTGGATTTACAGAGGCTTTAACAGTTGTGGGAATGTATATTCCCCTGTGTAACGGGCTATACGGGAAGAAATCAGCCTGCTTACTTAAGCACTAATGTCACGTTGAAAGAAGCCTGTAACGAGTCAAATATCGAACCGAATCATTGGCTATAAACTGCTTTATTGTTACAACTCTATTTGTCTTGAATCTATACCCCCCCCCCCCCCACTAAGATTCTGTTAGCAGCAGCAGATAGACTCAGCAAGGAGCATTAATAAACAAATCAAGCATGGAAGGAATTATTGTGATCAGCGTGTCTTTGCTGAAGGTGTTCAGAGGGCCTGAGGTCTCAGGAAGTGGGGCTTTGTTTGTTTTTCTAGAGGGTGTATCGTGTCGTGTGTTAAGCATAATATATGTTACATTTCAAATGGCTTTGAAGCTTTGCTTCGATTAGACTGTGTTAGATAGCAGCCCAGGATAAAGACCTAATATGTCACTGTCAGTAAAAGCCTACATGGAGACTCACTGCAACTTTATTTTATTTAGTCAGTGAAGAGAGTATTTACTTAGTTTGTACTAGCCCAAAGACTTTATTTCTCCTCTCTTAAAGCTTGGATTGAGTACATACATGTGTTGTCTGAATCACCAGGAGAAAGATTTATTAACTCTCACTGACTCGAGGCCTATTGAAGATGCCTCTATGGGGACTTGTAAATCTCCTGAATAAGTCTCTGGCTGTCCGAGTGTGAACTATTACCGTTTTAACTCTGTCTGTTTCTCATTTATACTCTATCTCTCTCACATCTCTCTCTTTTAATAGTCTCTGTCAGTTTCTGTTGTTTTTTTCCTTTTGGTTTAAGCCGCATCTTAGTTCCCATCTCTGATTTGATTTTCCGTGTAGGATTTGGCTTAATTCCTGTCCGGGAAACTGGCCATGCGATCATATCTGGCACATTGTCTCCCATTGTTTTTTTGTCTTTGTGTGTGCAGGTTAGCACTGTATGTGTACGAATACCTGCTGCATGTAGGAGCGCAGAAGTCAGCACAGACCTTTCTCTCAGAGGTAAGTCGTGCGTGTGTGTGCGTGTGTGTGTGCCCACTACTGTACAGTATAATTCAAGTATGGGTGTGTCTACTCCACTCTCTCAAGTGGGGTCAGAGACCCTCGCGTGGCGTCCGGTAAGTCGGCCAGAGTATCAGCTAATTGAATTAGCTCAGCGGAACGGTGCTGAGCTGGCGGGCTATGGCTGACGGGGGGCATTGGACTTTAGGGCCTCCATTCAGCGGTGAGAGTCATGCGGCCCGGAGATGATGCCTTTCCTTGACATCACTGTTGTAGTCTCTCTGTCTGGTGTCTGGCTCCGCCTGTCTGTCTGTCTGTCTCTCTCTCTCTCTCTCTCTCTCTCTCTCTCTTTCTCTCTCTCTCTCTCTCTCTCTCTCTCGCTCCCCAGGGTGCTGCTGATTCACATGCTAGGCTTGTATTTATTTGTCTGTCTCTATTGCGCTCTCTCACTCCATCTATACAGTATCTCTCTGTCGGCCACCCAATGTTTTTATTCTCTGTCTCTCATATATTGTCCCTCTCTCTCTCTCTCTCTCTCTCACACAAACACACACACACTCCCTGTGTTATCCCCCCTTCTCCTCGTCGACTCTCTGTCTTTGCCCCGTACCCTGTGTGTTTTCTACGGAGGTAAAGATGGGTGATGGGGTGAGACGGAGGTATTTCTGCATGGCTGCAGATCACTGTAGTGGTGGATGACAGAGGTGGAGAGAGGTAGAGGGAAACAAAGGGAGGAGGAAGGATGGAAAGAACGGTTACATCGTCAGCTCGCACTGTTTATTTTGCGCGCACACACACACACACACACACACACACACGTCACACATATCATATTCCTAGTCTCATCACCTTGTCATCATCATATCATCGCCTTAGACAGCTGATTGGCCGACGGTCGACAACGCTCAGCGCTGTTGAATCGAGGGGTTCCAGACTGATGACACTCAAGGCGAAGCATATCTGTAGCTCAGAGATCAGGATGGTCTCACAAGGCTACAGTATGTTTTACTGTCAGTGAAGCATTATGGGAAGCATCAGAAGTCTTTACTAGAACTGCTGAGAAAATACAGTATATACAGTATGCAGCCCAAAACACACAAACGTGCCATATTTTCAAGGTAACGCTTTGAAAGGTCACTAAGAAGAGTTTAGCTTTTTGTGTTGTATTTGATGATGTCAATGTGTCTATGCTGTGAGTGTGTGCGTGCCCGTGTATGCTGGCATCATTTGTCAAGCAAGTGTTTTTTTTTCCTGCTTGTTTGCAGACGCATGTGTGTGTGTGCGTGCATGTGCATATGCGTGTGCATGTGCGCACGCATCGGTGAACACGGTGTGTACATAAACCAGGTCTGCTGAGCACAGTGGGTGATGTCATTGACCTTGGTCGACGTGCCACTCGGTCTGTCTGCTGTGCCCGAATAGAGAACAGTATGTAGCACAGAGACGACTGCATGTGAATGACTTAGCAGTGCAGGACGGAGAAGGCCGGCTGCAGTGCAGTGTGTGTGCAGGTCTGGGGGCTCAGAGTGTGTGGGCTGCACAAGCCCCTACATGTCTGCCAGATCTGCTCAGCTCACGACAACGCTGCAACAACCAACAATAGGCTGTGAACATCTCCTGCCTGACCACACACACACACACACACACACACACACACACACACACACACACATATGCCAGCAGGCGTACATGCACATAGACAAGGAGATTATTTCCGGTCATCACTTTACCAGTTCCCCTGCTGTGGATCTATTATTATAATTGTGTAAGAGGCCGTGTAAAACAATTCCCCCCCCCTGCAATGCATTAATGCAGGTAATTCACATGTTAGTCTTGTACTTATCCTTCTTTTTCTCTCCCTCTCCATTCATCTCTCTCTCTCTGTCTTCCTATCTATCTCTCTCTCATTGGCTCTCTCTTTCTCTATTACAGATTCGATGGGAGAAGAACATTACATTAGGGGAACCTCCAGGGTTCCTCCACTCATGGTGGTGGTAAGTGTGTTTTAACGTCCTTCAGTCTTGTATTTATAACATCTATCTACCAGACAATAAATAGTCCGACTGTTTCTCTTAGAGGTGTTTGCTCTAATATGCCTTTCCCGATCAATTTTACAGTTAATAAAACAGTTAATATTGAAATAAAGTTTCTTAATTTGCCCTGTACCGCTAATTCTCCTCACTTGACCTGAACGCGGCTGTGTTTTTTCATTATGTCCGTCCACCGCAGTGTATTCTGGGACCTGTATTGTGCAGCGCCAGAGAGGAGAGAGACATGTGAACACTCGAGCGAGGCCAAGGCCTTCCACGATTACGTGAGTCGACACTTTTTCCTCCTGAATTTGTGGCACTGCTGTTCTTCTGCAATACGGTCTCTACGCGTGTGTGTGTGTGTGTGTGTGAACATGTCAGCCATTTTGAGCCCCCTCCCTGAGTGGGAAACAAAGTGAGCGGGAAAGAGTGGCTCACTTTGTTTATTGTTCTGATGCATGCCTCCCCCCCACCCCACTACACACACACACAGGTCTCATTCTTGGCTGTAATTCCTGTATGTGTGTGTGTGTGTGTGTGTGTGTTTGGTGATTCAGCCATTTGCTAACCAATAACCAGCCCTGTGTTAGCATCAGCAAAGCCTTTTTAAGTTTTAAATTAGCTTGTGACTAGCAGAGAGGAAGTGTGCCTTCCCTCAGGGGGGTGTTTTGAGCAGGAGGAGGGTGTGTTACTCTGTATGTGTGTGCATGTGCGCATTGAGGGGTGTCCTCCTTTTCCTCCTCTCTTGGTTTCTGATTTTGTTGTTTTCTCTCGGTAGTCCAAAGTCTGACTCATCATATTTGTCTCTGCTGTGGTTTATTGAGATGCGCCGTTGGAAGTGCATAGGTCAGAGAAAACTGCCTACTCTAGCAGCATTCTCTCTCTATATATATATATATATATATATATCTCTCTCTCTATCTCTCTCTCTCTCTCTGTGTCTCTCCTGAAATCCTGCTGTTTTCATGCAGACCTATAGTACCATGGCATGTTTATCCTCTTTGCTGTAGAAGGTTGTGTGTGCGTGTGCATGTGTCCATTTGTCGTGTGTGTGTGTGTGTGCATGCGTCCGTGCTGATGATGTGGCTGATGCTGGTGATGATCTGGTTGATGAATGGGCACTGGGGGAAGGAGGCAGCCATGTGATGATGTCATCCTGGCTCCAGGCAAGGCTTCTGGAGGGCACTGCGACCTCAGCTCTGGGAGGGAGGGAGGGAGGAAGGGAGGGAGAGAGGGAGAGAGAGAGAGAGGTTAAAATGCATTTAAGAGCAGAGCATGGAGAGAAGGAGGGAAAGGTTGTGGAAAATGAAAGAATGGGAGGGGCAGAGAATCAGATAGATGAGTAAAATGGAGGGGAGGGAGAGGGGAATGAATAGAAATCAAGATACAGACATGTATAGAATGAGGGGATTTTAAGGGAGGAGAGAAGAAATAAAATAAAACGCTATTAAACAAGTGTAACATAAACAGTTATTAGCAAATAAAGCAAACACAGCAATGTAATAATTATTGTCTCAAGCTGACAGCCACGATTCCCAGCCTCTTAAATTAAAATACAGATTTTGACTCTATAATATTGTGGGCGCAGGCTGCAAGCAACGCCCATTTGGTGAATTTCCTGCCGGGATTTAATCAGAGAATTATAATTAGTTCAATTGTAATTAGAGCAGGGCCACTTTCAATCAAATATCTCAACTGCGTGGTGCTTTTGTGACAATCAGAAGATCTCCCTGAAATCTGATCTGTTTTATTTTGAAGTAGCGTAGCATCATTTCTTTTGTTCTTTTGTTTTTTTCCCACACTCCTGCCTTTTAGACTGTTGGAGATTTTAATCAGATATTTTGATGTTAATTATTTTCAGATAGCTAATTACCTGTGAAGTCTTAATTAATATCAGAGGATGGGGTAGAGATTCAGTAGTTTCTTAGGGTTTCATTTCTTGTATAACTGATGAGATGTGAACTTGTGATTTTGTGCTGTTAGCAGATTGTAGGTTATCTGCTTTAAAATGCGACCATCTAAAGCAACAATGTATCAAAAAATAACGTATACATTGGTAGCAATATATTTGTTAGAATGCAACATTGGCTTGCCTGTTGCCTTGCCTGCATATATGGCCTAACATCATCTGCTGTATCTGAAGATTCCAGGAAGTTAATAATCTCATGAAAAAGGGAGGAGAAAAGACAAGTGAAGAGGAATCGAGTTATTGATTTCCATGCTCAGACGAGGCCTTTCAGGCAGGAGAGGCAGTTTGCAGTTCTGTTAAGTGCCTCGTGCATTGTGCTCTCGACGCTAAACAAGCCATTTTCCATTTGCAAGAGGGCCATGAAGTCATAAAAACAAGCTATTTTTACATTATTTGCTTGGCCTGGAAATTAGCTTATTAGAGGCAAAAGTCACAGATATTTCTTTCCTTTCTTTAAAAAACAGCAATTGATCCATATTGTGAATTCTGCTAATCAATTATATTATTTTGAAAAGTTAGCAATAGCAATACACTATAAACTATTATGTTCAAAAGAGTTTATGTTGAACTTTGGTAGGGACATCTTTCTCTGTCTGCCAACTGATATACGCTTGCTGCTTTATATGGACATGGTGTGGAAGTAGCCTACACAGTACAATATATTGACTGTGAACGTAAATGTAATTCACATAACGTACATTTTAGATGGCATCAATTTCAAAAGCAATGATTTATATCCCGTATTTCACAGTATTGGAGACACTAATGTCAGCTACCATAAATATTCTGTATCATAAATACAATATTTTTTCTGAAGCTACTGTAATAATAGATTGGCTAGCCTATTAGGCATGGTATTAGACTTTAGGCATGATTGACTTGGAAATGTTTCAAACAATGGGAAAAAATACAAACTAAAACTTAACTATATGGTGAGGTTTTCTGTGTTGTTCATTCATTGTTTTAGTTATAAGCAAATGGCATTTCATCAATTTATTGGCCCCTTAATATTGGTAGTGACCCTATAGCGTTCCTACCCAAACCTGCTCTATGCCTATGCTCATGACGACAAATTATTACAGTAGTTCACTCAACACTTGTACAAATATCTGTTATAATAAAGAAATCAATATAATATAACCATGTGAAATGGATTTATAATACAACATGTGCTAGTGTATATTTTGTTCATTACCCACTGAGAGAAAATATATTAGTAATGTCTATCTTTGAACTGATTCCCAGCAGAACAATGGTTAGTGGAGTGCTTTCTTCTCTGATGGCAGGGATTTTCAGATTTTCAGATAGTTATTCAAAGCTAGTTGATCAGAAAACATTTGTGAATTATACAGGAACATAAATGCATTATTCCAGCATGAATACATAAAATATGTTGAAAAATTCACATTTATCTACTGCTGACAGTAAAATCTGCTAAAATGTTTGCAATGCTGCAAAAGGAACATTCATACTTGTTCTATACTGTGTAAGGTTAGAAATGTCCTTGTTTTAAGAACTAGTGAATTTAAAAGTCATGATCGGTAAACTGAACAAGAAACACTTCCTGCTGCCTTTAGCAACACACCAAAATTGTTCCATTTGCTTAGATGTGGGTTGCATTGATGTAATGACAGTGCTTTTTCATCTTTATTTGCAATGACCAAAAAATGTTTAGTAACAACTTGCTTGCAATTTTTAATCTGGTTTAAACTGTAAATCCCTCAATGCAAATGCAGTTTTTTAAGCCCAGAGAGAAACATCATTATACAGTAGCTGTTATAATTAAGTAAAACACATATATTGCAAAACTATCCATTTTATAAAATCAGTTTGAGTATTTTATATTTTTATATTTAATTAAATTATATGAATTAAAACCACACGACTGCATCTGTAAGTAAAAATGTTATAAAAAGTAAATTTATTTTCTAGCAGAGACATACAGTAGATCAGCATTGTAGATGGTTAGAAACGGATTGATGGAATGGATAGAAACGATGGATGAGGGGGAAAAAATAATTTTGTTCGTTAAATAAAGTACAGTATACGTTACCCAGAATATCAGCATTTGGTCTATTGAGGTAAGGACTCTGTACATTCAAGTTTTACTGAAAGTCAGCCGAAAGTCTTATTTTCCTAAAACAAGACAGCCTGGCAATCGAATATGCTGGAAGACAAACAAGGCAGTATTATAGAAAAGCTGTCAGCTTCATGTTAAGGAATCACTTAGCAATGACAGGAGTAACAGCCTCACACAGACTTTACCCTTATCTTACTCATTCTTGTAAATGTGTTAACTTAGCTCAATTTAACAGTGTAACAGTTCATAACATGCAAACACACCACACACCTTGTGTATACTGTGATAAATATGAGCTATACATAGGTCTACCTTATTTATATATTTATATAGTTCTAAATGTGTGCTCAGGGACATTGCCATGTCTATTTTGGGGCCATTTGCACCGCTAGGAGGAACGCTGAAATGACGTAAGACAACTGTTGGTATCTAATACAACAACAACCATGGAAGACTTATGTTGACGGAGATATATTTGCTGAAAACAAAAAAAATGTCATGCTCATTTGTGAGCTTAGTAGGACATCCATTGCCGTCTTTAGTGGACTTCAGCCAGTTGCACATGGCAGACAGAACATTTTGGAGGTGCGCGGACTGTCCGCGCGGCCTTAATGTGTGATGATATTTACGTTCTTTACGCGCGGATGTGGAAAGTATGCCTGTGCCTTAAGAACTATGAACGTGCTCCGTTTCTGCAGTGCGCACAAAAAGGAGGTTCTAAGAACTACAAAAAAGTTCCTTCGGTGCGAAAGCGCCTATTGATAGAACTAAGGCCCGCCTCCTTCCCCAGAATTACTTGTCTTCAGTGTGTGATTACTGTGAATCTGAGAAGCATTGCTATAGATTCTGCATGGCACAAGGCTTACAGTAGCACTTATACAGACATGGTGACAATTTCAATGTGCATAAGGTTGAGTTTCTCTCTCCTAGGAATGTTTAATAATTTCCAGACTTGCCATGACCTCGCTCTCACCCAAATGTTATGGGGGTAAAATAGGGAGCACAATACTAGTTTGGTGTTAAATAAAAATTGCACTTGCATCTCTGTCTAATCTCTGTAGGTGTTAGTTTAGTGTATGTTATGAGAATAATTTAGTGAATAATTTCTCTAATGATTACTGTCATTTTATATAACAAAACAAAATATATGCACGTGTATCATTGTCTTTCAACAGTCATTGTGCATTTATTAGAGGTGCAGTAAATTCTCATTTGGCGATGTGCACCTCCCAAACAGGACATCAGTTTCCTCCTGGGAGAAAGTCTGTCTTCGGTTTGGTCCTATAAAAAATTGTCAATTTGCCATGACAGCTGCTTTTATAGGGAATGAGAGGAGCTGATTTGATTGGCCGTAATTGAAGACCCCCTATGCTTCTACTGATAATTTATGAATTCTAATCCAACCCTTTTACAACAGCCATTACGGCGCTGATTAATGCCACTGCCACGTCATGAAATTAGCAAAAGAGTAGTAATATTTTAAGTGTTTATAACAAGCTCACACACTGACAAAATATTAACATTTTAGGCTGCATTTATTTGCAAGTTTATATTTGAATATAATTAGCCCTGTCTTAGAGACAGAAATCAAAGTAGCATAAAACATTTCATTTTATTGGAAATGCGCTCTGGGTAATTTTTACAATCCTAAAATAAAAACATTTCTAGGTCATTTCTAATTTATGTAATTAATAATGTGTGGGGAAATTACAATAGATTGTTTGTCATTTGTGGCATTTTACTTTCCTAATTGTATTAAACAAATCCTTAGACTTACTTGAAATACTGTAAGTGTCTCACATCTTCATTCACTTCTTCTTTGTCAATGGTCGTTCTGGTTATTCATTTTATTCACACATGGGGTACTATTTCACTTCTATACCATAATAATGCTTTTGTTAACTTACCTGTTCAGCAAACTGAATTTGAAAACTATTATCTTAAAGGCAAGTTAGACGGGAGTCACTAGTTGCCAACAGGTATTAATCGCCCTGCTGAGCTGTCTAACAAAGTACAAGTTCCCCATGCATTTGCACTGTCCAGAGAGTCCAGTGATTTATTAAAGAAACAATTTAATTTATTTTATTGACCTGAAATATGACAGCTCAAAGAATAGCCAGCCTTCATTTCATATTTGTCAAATATTTTCTTAACAAATATTTGTAATTACAACCTATTTTAGTGAAACCTGTTCTGTCAAATTTGTTATTAATAATTCATGATATTAAGATGGTAATAAATTATGCTAAACATCTACTGAACGGGACCAGATATGAAATATGTTGTTCTCAATAAGGGGGACCAAGACAATAAAATAAAAAATAAATATATAAAAAGTATTATAATAATACAATAATTTAGATATACAGTATATACATCCATATATTCATCCATCCATCTCTACGCGCTTATCTGAAGTCAGATCGCGGGGGCAGCAGCTCCAGCAGGGGACCTCAAACTTCCCTTTCCCGAGCCACATTATCCAGCTCTGACTGGGGTAGGGCTGCATGATTAACCGAAAAGTAATCGAAACCGAAATTCAGAGCATCTAACCAACGTAATTGTCATATGTCGGTTTTCTCGATTTAAAAAAATTCTGTTCAATCTAACAAATAGTAAATAGGAGGCAGCCTATTTGTCCAGACCCGGACACTCGTAACAATCCCAGGCACATCAGTAAACGAGTAGCATCTACTGAGAAATTCTGCTGTTATTACTGTAACCACCATTAGTATCAACCGTGACAGATGCAAATCAAAACTATACACTTCCGTCAATGTCTCGTAACACGGCAGCTCAGGTGGTGTCACATAAACATTAATCAGAGCAGAACAGACTCATAATACGTGACAGACAACTTATTATATAGCAAGATGGGCTTTTTTTTTAAAACCTACTGTTAATCTATCTGCCCATCGTAGGTATGTTACAGTATTCTAAGTTCTAAGCAAATAGATAACTTTAGGGGAGCCGCCTCCCTTCATGGTAACTTCTTAACTATAGCGATGTCAAGTCAACTTTTTCAATGAGACTTTCCAAAGGAAATACATTTTCTGGAATAATGGTTCTAGACAAAAATGTCTACAATTAGTCTACAAAAAGAAGTTGGAGTAGAGAAAATGAAATTCCAAATGCAAACGTGAAGGATAAACATAGCTCCCTGTACAGGATAATATTTTTGCCTGTCAATATATTTTTCTTTAAGCTAATAATTATGACTCCATGTATCCATAATTATTAAATTTTTTAGCCCATTGCTAACACTTGCACTCGACGCTAAGGAGCAGCGGCTCTACTCTGAGTTCCTCACGGATAGCCAAGCTTCTCCCTATATGGGAGACAGTTTTTTTTTATAGACAGTTTTATATATATATATATATGTCTATATATATATATATAGAGACATATATATATATATATATATATAGAGACATATATATA